>JAYJMH010014431.1:0-21890 GCA_036873815.1 Phacellophora camtschatica
AGAGTATGGCGATGGTAGCAATACTAATTTTCATGATGCACATATGCATACCAATGATGTTGATGTTTGTAATCAAAGTGAGAATGTTAAAGCGTATGACGATGGTAGCAATACAGTTTTTCTTGATGCACAGGTGCATACCAATAATTTCGATGTTTGTAATCAAAATGAGAATGTTAAAGAGTATGGCGATGGTAGCAATACTAATTTTCATGATGCACATATGCATACCAATGATGTTGATGTTTGTAATCAAAATGAGAATGTTATAGCGTATGACGATGGTAGCAAAACGGATTTTTATGATGCACAAACGCATGCCAACGATGCCGATGCATGTATTCAGAGTGAAAATGATAAAGTAGGTGACGATGTTGGTAATACTGATTTTTATTATGCACATACGCATGCCAATGATGCGGATGTATTCATTCAGAGTGAAAATGATAAAGTAGGTGACGATGTTGGTAATACTGATTTTTATGATGCACATAATCATGCCAACGATGCTGAGGCTTGTAGTGGTGCTAATGAGGCAAGTCAATGTAATCATAGTGATAATGCTGATACATGTAGCAATGATGAACTTCGGGCACTTTTTACAGATAACAGCAGTACAAATATTTGCAATATACACGAAGATTTAGATGGATTGTTTAACATGGGTATAGAACAGTCTACTGATAATTTTACAACGCACGATACCTGCAACAATCTTGATTTAGTGAATACAAGTAATGTTGAACACTGTGAATCTGCAATTATTAGTGAAACGATTGAAGAATCTTTTCGGAAATACTGTGATTCTGATACATTTTCTGACACTTGGAATGATACTGAGTCTGTAAATGCTGGACTCAAGGATGATAGACCCAATTTTGAACAAGATCGCATTAGGATTAGGAATACATGCGCAAACTTTATAGACTACACTGTTACCGAAGTGATTGACCTTCCAGGCAGCAATTCTTTTATCGGATATGAAGGAGTTGAACAGAGTTGTGCTTCTATGACTGTCGAAGCTCTGAAGGGAAGAGAGAATTCCATCAAAGTTGAACTTATAGATGAGAGTGATGATATTTCGCTGAAAAAAGATTCATCGAATTCTATTGCCGATAAATCGGGAGCTGAAGAGAGAAGTAAGATCGTTGACCACAAAAAGTTCTGTGAAGAATTTTTGCAATGTTTTGATTCAAAATTTCATTTTACGGAAGAATATGATGAAAATACTGCAGCTGCAGGCATGAACCAGATAACACATGAAGAATCAGAGAAGAAGGACGACATTTTGGACATTGTTCAGCTGCACAATATTGGAGATGAGAGTTTAGGTGATAAAACCAACATGCAAGCATTTGATGATGAGACAATTGATGCTTCTGGATCATGCATTCTTGGTGAATGTTTCTCTGAAGAAAAAGCTAATGTTCAGGTGGGTTTTTGTAAAGCAATCATTTTTCGATTCAATGTTTTTAACCTAATGCAACTGTGCTTTATGGTAGCAAATATATGTACAGTGGCGTCCACAAAATGAAGCACAGTATCCATTTCGCCGTGACTGCCCTAAGGTTGCCTACAAGGTCTATCTACCATCTTTTTATGCCGAAGGCAGTTTTCTAACGGAGACATATTTTCCGTGATTGCCGACATGAAGTTTGAAATACCGCAAATTTGCTGTAACTTCCATGAGAAAATTGATGAGTCCTACTTTTCACGGCAATTACGTCAGTCTCCCGGTATCACCGACAACCAAATGCCAGCGGAACCTTGTGATCCATTTGCGATGCTGGAAACATGGAAGATTGCTGTCGATAACAGCTGAACAGCAGCTACTGTTATACAAGGAAACTAATGTCAATCACGGGCTTTACGAATCGTGACGTTGTTTTTGTATTTCTGTATGCTTTTCATTTCTAGGTTTCTCATCACCCATGCATTTACAATAAAAATGCATTGTTGATGTAAAACTTAAAACCGAAATATGGAAAACACATGCCGCAATTCCTAAAACCAGTTGTTGAACAACAGTTAATAGCTAATTTGTAAAACGGTTTCAGTTTTGAACTGATATCAGTATGTCATTTCACATTAATATCTTTATGAATACTTAACAGATTTCCCATGTAGAAGAGCTTTCGAAAACCATGTTCAAGTGCAAACTACACTAGATGTGAATGTTTAAACACGTTTTTGTAAATATTGGATACATTTAAAAATATCACATTTGAAAAATATTGAACTTTTATGAAAGAGGAATTTTATATTTTATAAACTTGGGACTTTCTCATAAAAATAAATTTGCGTTTTTGCAAACGAACTAAAGAAAAACTAATCTATTTGCTTAATTTGTCTCGGTTTCATTTTGATCGTGGATTACACAGAGAAAACGGATATTTACTGTGCAAAAACGTGACGAAATATGATGAATTTCCTGCTTAGGCATTGTTGGAATAGGGTTTCAATAACAATGAAATATTGTGAAGCTGTTTTGAAAATCTTTTCAAGCTAACATCAAAATTTAAATGGCTGCTCGGACTTCTTCTCAAAAGTAAACATATTTCTTGTTTTTTCAGGACAGTGATAAGATGGAGAACGGGAGGTAAGTTTGAACTCACATAATATATTATTTTAAATTGCTTACGTTCAGTATTTCTTCGTCAAGGCAAGATGGCACCTGCTGATTAAGTCAACAACGCACGTTTTTCGTACGTTTTACTTAATTATTTTCAATTCGGAAATTTTTGTTTTGGTTTTCTATTTATCTTCATTTTCATATTGCGTACATTCCCATCAACACAGGTGTGCTTTATTGATTACTTCACTTTCATTTGGTGAAACTTATACGAAGTTATTTTCCTCTAAATTTATAAGAAATTACATGTCATAGGTATGTAGCAGGTGACTCAAAGAAGCATTTAAAACATCGTCAAAATTAAATTGCGTTGCCAGTAATTAATTCGTTGACATTATTGAATTTAAATAAGGTATTAATTAAGAAATTAAATTTCAAACTTACTCGAGAAAGGTTCATATTATTATTATTTAATTCTTGAACCTCCAAGGGCATGTTTACATGGAGGTAGGGTTCCCCTAGCCTTCGGTCATTTTTTGTAATCTTTTTTATCTTGTTTACAAGCATGCTGGGGGTAACAGTGGCACTAGGTTCACTGTATACGAAATAGAAAGAACGAACGTGTTACTCATATCTGAGCGTAAGTTAAACCAAAACATTACATTATGCTTACATAATACGATTATACTAGTTCGTTGATGGGTAATGTTGAGGGGTAACGACCGCTGAGGGGTAACGGTGATTACTAACAATATAACAGTGACCCTAGCTGAGAAATAGGGCTGCCCCCAGTCAACATTTCTTCTTGTAAACGCTCTGCTAGAGATAACTCGTGTAAACGCTCTGCTAGAGATAACTCTTGTAAATGCTCTGCTAGAGATAACTCGTGTAAACGCTCTGCTAGAGATAACTCGTGTAAACGCTCTCCTGAAGATAACTCGTGTAAACGCTCTGCTAGAGATAACTCGAGCTGTTTTCTGCAATATAGACGCTGCGAAGCCTCATTGCTCTTTCAATGCAATTCGCATGAGGTGACACGGCTGGCTATCTGTGAAATATTGCTTGTAAACACGAGCTAACTTTTACCCTGGTGCTAGGGTAATACTATCTCCTCATAAGCAGGCCCTAAATAAATCATAAATGTTTATGATAACTCATAGTCATACTAATCTTAATTTTAATACTTCATATGTATTATACACAACTTTCGTTTTCAGCTGTTGATTTGGGGTGGTTTCAATATGAAAACGAGATTCCCTCCCTACTAAAACTTCAGTTTATCGTCAGCATTTCATCTGTTTCTGCTTCAAAATCCGTTGACGTTGACGTTCACGTTTTGACTGCCTTTGCTATTTTAAAAGTACGTACATTCATCGGAAATCGCAGTCGCACTTAATGCTTTTGGTCTATATCGTTTCTTGTCAACTGTTTTCCGGCTGTTTTTGGGCTGTTATACTCAAGAGTTTGCAAGAAGAAGTATTTTGGATGACATCATTGTCATATTTAAATGCTGGTTACATACTGTTGAACTTCTGATATTAATATTCTTTATAGCTTTTCCTCAGTTGCAGATTGTACCTTTAACATCTGTCGTTTGATCTTTTTTAACATTTATTTTTTTGAGATTCAACTTATGAACAGGTTAAAATATACTGCATGTTATTAAGAATACATATAGGTATATCTAAGCCGATAATGCTGCAATCTAATAATGTATATTCAATAATGTATATTCGTGTTCTTATCATTGTTATTTTCTTTGGTAGTCATCCTTTGAAAGCAATAAAAGCCAACCTCTTACCCAGGGCTATTTCTTCTGAATGAAGTAACTCTGGATACGAGGTTGAAGAAAAGTAATTTCGACATATTTTTCTGAATGTAAACTGTGAAGCTTAACCACAAGGTGATCAGGAATGATTAGCGAACTAATGGAAATAATAATAATATGAAATCAATAAATACTAAAATAATTCGCTAATTATTCCTGATCTCCCTGTGTGACAGTCAGTCATAGCAAATTTTTATTTTTAACGAGAATTTGAATAGATAGAAAGATAGAAACGAAATTGATTTTTGATTCGAATTTGAAAGTGCATTAATTTATTTTTGAAATTTCTGAAAACTTTGGAAATTTCTGAAAATTAGTTAAATACATAACCATAAAAAGTATGCTGATAAATAGTCAAATTTATTATTAAAACAATTTTTTCCAATGCAATGTTTTTTAATTTAGACCCCTCACTTTCATCAAATGCGTTTTTCAAGTTGAGCCCGGTATGAATGGACCTATGGCTGCCTTTTCTGCAAGAACAGATAAAGATACATCATTGACGAGAAATTTGTCTAATGACCCTGTGAAAAAGGATTTTAATGGAACTAACAGGGAACGTGAAGAGCAAAGACGAGCTACGAGCAACTCCAGCAGTTCTTCTCATTATTCAGTTGCCGTTTCTAATGTACAACAGACTGCTTCTAATGATACGAAAATATCAGATGAAACTGTTTCTAGACGGTGAGACTAATCAACTCTGGAAAAAGGCCCAATGTACATCTCAAAATATGGGTACGGTGTCACAAACCCAATGGAGGGGGGCACCCTAATACTTGGGAATGGGTTTGTGCCGCCGATATGGATGGGTTTTAAGGCAATAAATTATCTAAACATGGATGTTATTTTTAGCAAAAATACCTTAATGTTGTGTTGGATATTTAAAATTGTCCTTTATGTTGGGTGATTTGGAACGAAACACAACATTAATGTTGGGTATACTCGAAAGTTTGAACGTTAAAGATGGGTGCGTTTGTAAATCTCAGCGGCACGCTCCCGTCCGACCGTGGGACATTCCCGTCCGGGTAAAAAGGATGCCAAAGGATTGTGATAAAATATTTTATTGAACTAACTTGCCACCTATTTTTCTGCAACATATCTTTGTTTATTTTTATTCAAAAATCACGCTTTTGTTGTTTTGAAATTGATGTAATTCAACAATGAAATATTTGAAAAACTCTTCTTCGCAAAAAGTATATACATTGTTTGCTTGGCATAATAATTTCCTTTGCTTGCCATAAATTGTGCAGAAATTACATAATGAACACATTTTCTGGTCACTTCTCTCTCAGATCAGCAGCTATTATTTAAAATATTTTTTAAATTAAGGTTATTTATTTATGGCTGGGTTTTAAATGAATATTTAACTTTCATAAGAATTTAAGCGATTGTTTTTATTACAATTGGATTAACTTTTTGGCAAACTTTTCCAATTCCAGGCAAACTTTTGGCCGTACGCCAACAATATCACAGGAAGACTCGGGTGCAATAATTTTGACAATTCCATCAGGGAGCTTAAGTGATGGTCAAGAAGTAAGTTCATCAGAGAGCGAAGAAGAGGCGGAGTCTACAAACGAGGTAAGCAGATTTTGTCAGTCTTTGAAATTCTATTTTGATCTCTTTTTTGCAATTTTATCTTAAATTTGATAACGCCTGTTTTTACTGGGACACGGGAAACAAAAGAAAGCATTTTTTAGAAAGAAGTTGGCTTTTGAATAAAGTGGGTATTTCTTTTCAATGAAATAGCCCAGGAAACGAGATTTAACTTTGGATAGAAGGTCAAACCCGAGCGGGCAAACATGTGTTTATACTCTTTTACAACTGACAGTTATCTTTGGGCTTCGTAACGGCTTCCTACACGAGCAATAAGTTGCCTTCAAACTCAAAAGAAAATATGGAAAAAAATAATGAAAATTTCTCAAGGAAAACTTATCTTAAATTTCAGGTATCACTTTAAGAATATTTATGGGTATCAGGTAATTTGAACCTGAAAATAAGAGGTATCTGGTATCCACATACCCCCCTTATGGGGGCCTTGCTTTTGTATAATCAAGAATGTCGAGAGGGGAGTTAGAGGGGGGTAACAGGTCCAGCAGGGCCCGAAGGAGCTCGTTTAAAAAGTTTGTACAGAAGTTTGAACCAAAAGTTTGATTATCATTACTGTCCCGAGCCGCGAAGAAGCCCGTAAATATTGATTATTGCAATACAAACCCACAACAATATCGAGAATGTATTTTTACAACAACTTAGCAGCCTCTCAAAGTTGCTTGACTGGGCCCTTTTTGTAAAGGATGGAAAGCTCGCAAAGGATTTTTTAGATGGGCATGTTCCAATTGTATTGACAAGATGTATCCTTGTTTTTGCAAGATCTCAACATGTAAGCATATTTTTCATATCATTAATTTAAAGTAAGTAAGTATTGACTTGCCACTAAATTTAAAATTACAATAATACACAATTAAAATTGAGCAAAACAATGTTACAGAGAATTCGTTTGAACTGTAAAAGTCTAAAATGGAAATAAATTTGAAAAATTTTTTTTAATTAAAAACACCTCTAACTAGAGTGGCAGAGATAGCATTAACAAGTCCCTTTAGACACGAAAGGCCTTTTCCCCTATTTCCCATGAGTCTTAAGGGCCTGGTCTCGAAAAACGTTTCTCACCCTATAGGAGCCCGTCATCAAAATCACTCCAAGGCCCGAGCTGGCTCTTGACGGCCTTGTGTATTATTTATTTTTATTTTATCATCATTTTATGAGCTAAAGTTATGAATCAATTGAATCAAGTAAACAAATGAATTAGAAAGCTAATTTTAGAAAGATTAGATAATTAAGATTATATCGGGTGTCATATCATAGTCATAAGAGAGAACTATGGTCATATAGAGCTGCTCTTTCGGGTAGACGTATTTATGTTAAGCTCATTAGATAGGTATTCATTGTTTTGTGTATTTTTGTGGTTTTTTATTGGAAGAATTTATTATGTTTTTTAGGTTATTTAAAGAATTCAGACGTGCTTTTGTTTGGTAGTTAAACCACAAACTACTTTCTGATACCGGTGCGGTTGTCCCAAAAAACCTTACATTGGTTTTGTAACTTAATTGCAAAAGCATGAGTACGAAGCTCTATGTCATTACCTGCAATAAAAATCCTGATGGCTAAGAAACAATTTAAGACTTCTTTTAGAGAAAATACAATTAGATGAGCGGAGATATTGCTGATAGTTGACAGTTTGAAAAAACAAAAACAGAGCACTTCGCCATTGAAGAGTTTTTAGGCCTTGCATCCTTTCAGAGGTGCACCTTTTCAACTCTTGTGTAATCAGGAAAACAAAGCCCTAGCATTATCTGTCTGGACACTACCTCCTCCAACATCATTGAAATTGGAAGTGTCATTGACTGTGAGTGGTTCTTATCAAAACTATCAATGTAAAGAAGTTCCCTCTAATTTTGAATTGTGTGAAAATCAAATAATTCTTGCATTTTTGCATTTTAAGCAAACGGCCTAATTCAAATATCTCGGCTACGATCAACGAAGTCTGAAATTGTTCGTTAGTTATTAGCCTATCTATTGCCATTAATCATAGTGAGTTTTGTATTCACACGTTTGCAGTAAAGTTGCAAAACCATTGTAAGTTTTTTGGGACATCCGGTATTTTCTTTGGCATATTTTATTCATTATCTTTAAGACCATATAACTGCTTTGTCATTTGTGACACTGTTTGTTATATTACAGGCTTGCCATAATAGAGGTGATACTTTGTTGAGAGTCATATGTCAGGAGTCAGCTGATGGAAAACTCATACCACTGAAAACAGGTGACAAATTCCATGAATCATGAGACAGAGAACAACTTTCATTTCATGACTTTTTAGGTATTGGCCTTTTTGTTGTTGTGTTGGGATTTTTACAGCAAACTCAAAAGAATTTTGAAAATTGAATACATGGGGAATTCTTTGTTCAAAAAGATTCTAATGTTTTGTTGTGTGGTTTAGCCCAAAAAGGACAAAAACTACCATATTTTTTGTAGTAAGTAGGGCAAAAGGAATAATTATTTCAAGAGTCTTTTGTTGTTTTTGCTGCTCTGTTGGAATGTTTTTTTGTGACATAGTTTTTGTTGTTGTTGGATTAACTCTTCAGCGAGAACACGAATATTTCTCCACAAGCAGAATAATACCCGCTAACTCGAAGAGGAATGAAAATTTGTTCGACAGAAGCTTAACAAACCCAAAGTCAACACTGAAAGTTTTCAAGAGACATAGGCCTAAAAAAGTTTGATTGAACCGAAAGAGTTGGAATTAAGAGATTTTGAGTTGGAGATGTTCAACCGGTCACCGTTTAAAACAGCAGCTAATGATCAGCAGTTGATTCTATATACAATATTTTATTTTTCAGTTTATGATTAGTAAAGGTTCCGGGGAGGGTTACAGAGACAGTGTAAAAATTCTAAAATCTCAATACATAACTTGTCAGTGTGATTCCCTGTTTGCTTTCAAAACATTTTTCATGAACTGTGGAATGTGTTGTCAGACTTTCCTGAGAAACAAAATTTTAGAATTTAACACCTTGTGGAATGATATGCTTTTAGAAAGATTACAATATTTAGATTTAAGGTATGAAAATTTATTCTTTTCTAATATTTGAAGTGTGACTTTAAAAACATTAGAGTAATTCACGTGTAATTGAATTGAACGCGTATAATCTTGTGTGAATCACAGGAAATCTTTAGAAATTCACCATATGTACCAAATTTATATTATTTTATTTTATTTTCGTCATATAAAATTTACCGTTAGAAAGATTTTTGATTAACTACAGAACTATGCATGTCATTCATTAACTCATAGTGTTTTAAAATATCAGTGTTTTCTATTGCGTTTTTTGCTTACCTTTTTCTTTGACAAAATTATCTTTGATGCCATCATTACAAACACGCCTTGTTGATACAAGGCAACAATTTTTTAACTTCATTTTCAGATTTGTTCTAGTACATAAGTTTGTAAACTTTGCAATGAGGCGAAACCAGGGTGGGGGATTAGGGTAGAGGTTTTTCAAGAAAGAAAAGTTCGTGGTCCTAACAAAATGTTTCTGGGAGCTGCAACCCCAGACCTCCCTTCCCCTTTGCTTTCCCCATTTTTTAGCGTCTAGCGCCGCCCCCTGAATGAACCATCTGATGAAATACTTTATTACGAATTTTAAGCAGAATAATACATTGTTTGATTGACGTATAAAGCGTTCAACAATTATTTGATTGAGGCATAAAGCTATCAACAATTCTTTGATTGACGCATAAGGCGATCAACAATTGTTTGATTGACGCATAAGGCGACCAACAATTGACGTGCATGAGACTAATCTAATCCTTCGTTAATAGCACTTTTACGCATCTTGCTGAAGCTGAAGGCTGATTTTGAAATGCAGCCAAATTCAGACTTTGAGTTATCCCAAACATTTGCATATCCAGTCAAATGTAGCAAAGAGTGAGTTGGATTGTTTCACTATTTATGTTCGTGTTGCCCCGGGGTGGGGGCGGGGGGCATGTCCCATGGTCGGACGGGAGTATGCCGCGGAGATTTTATGAATCCACCCATCTTTAGTGTTCACATTTTCGTGCATACCCAACATTAATGTTATGTTTCATTCCAAATCACCCAACATTAAGGATAATTTTTAATATCTAACCCAACATTAAGGCATTTTTGCTAATATTTATACCCATGTTTATAGATTTTACTGCCTTCGAACCCATCCATATCGGCAGCACATACCTGTACCAAAAGTATATTAACAATAGAGAGCAAAGGTTTAACTAATCAACTGTTTGAAATCACCATTGTTCTTGAAATTATTGGGGGGTGGGGGGCTACAGCTTCCTATGGTACTGGTTTTAGTACTAGAAGTTTCTTAAAAGTTTTTTAAGCTGGACGCCCCAGTAAATTCCAAGGGACAAGGAATTTGTAGAATAACAGGTAATGAAGATCTACGAGGATTTTTAATAGATTTGATATCAGGCTTTAGCCTGTATTTCTGTTGTTGGAGAACACAAAATATCATTTTAATGAGAAAAATAACGTTTTGCAAATTAGACGTCGCACTTGTGTCGAGTTAAATCTAATTAAATTTAATCTAACACACAAGTGCGAGTTAAGTATGGCGTCGGATTTTGTGTTAGATTTAATTCAAAAGCAGCACAATATACATGAAGTATTTAAAAACATTCTACCACAAAAAAAATTTGAATCCAGTAGTTAAGGAATTTGCCGCTGTAAAAGGTGCGTATCACGTGACTCCTTGAGATAAGAACTGGCTGCGATGGCGCAGGCCAAGGACAATCTCGGGCCGATGGAAAGTTAGAAGAATTTCATGCCAACTTTGGATATTTTTACTATATTTTTGTAATTGACTGAAAAATCAGCGTTTATTATCTTTGAGAAATTTTTAAGCTTAAAAAATGTTTGAAACCGTCAACATTGTTTTCTGGAATGCTAGAGTTCCAGGGCGATACTTGTTATACATTTGAATTGACAGTATAAAAGTTGAAGTTTTAAATTCTTCTTCATCAATATCATTATCACAGGTGGTTTGGAAAAGATATTGAAAAATAGATTTGAAAAAAGGTTATGTTTTGCGATGATTGGTATTATCTGTTACGACTTATTAAAGATTAAAGATTGAAGATTGTTAACCCTCCTAGAAAATCATTTTTCATCATCACAACACGACAAAAATCCGTCGTCTAAACCCATGTCTCACACAATGGATTTATCATGGATTTATCATGGATTTATCATGGATTTAATGTTTTGATTCGACACAAGTGCGATATTTTTTTTGATTCGACACAAGATCTTTATTTTGAGATCAGTGCACTGCACTGACTGAAGCGAAAACAACAACAACAAAGAGCGAAAATACAGGGAACGTATGTAGTGAGTCTAGCCTCGTCAAGCATAACGTAATGTCGCACAGGTATTTGATGTGCAATTTCACAAAAAAAAAATTGCGATCATAAATTATTTCAAACTACGTAGGCACTCTAGTTTAGAATTAGCTTTGTATGTGAAATTATGCAAGCAAAAGTTGTGCCATGGAGGAGGTACTTTCAGGTAGATATTACGAGTTATGCACCAATGAAAAAACAGTTTAATTTTCTCGTGTTAGATTTGCATTGAATAGTCCACGGAGCCAACGATTTCACATTGACCAACGCTGATGGATTTTCACGATGAGATTGAAAATTATACGCTCATCTCTCGAACTTAAGAACTTAAGGAAGGATCTAGTTCTACACAAAAGATACATTCTGACATTAAGGTCCTTTGGAATGAAGGAGATTAGAAAATAAGTTCTTCTCGAAAGCAAAGATTTGTTAAAAAACATTTTTACAGTGTCTCGAATGTTGCAAAAGGAAAAGATTTCAAAACGTTTTTGTCATGCAGAAAGGGTTGAACAGTTGCGGGAATAGTTAGGCGTACGCTTCAGGCAAACATTATGGGAAGCTGCTGCTCCAGACTCAGGTAATTTATTTAGCATCTACATTTCTTTAATCGCGTTAACTTTAGTTTGAAATATTTAAAATTTGGGTAAAATTTTGAGTTGATGTGTCAAGATCTTTATGTTTTTAAAATCTTTACTTTACTGTTTGCACAAACAAAATTATGAAAACTGTAGCTTGGCTATAACCTAAGCCTTTGTGAAAACTATTTTCTTGAATATAAGCTAATTTTTGCAAAATGTTGCCTTGAAAATAATAGGTTAATTTTGGAAAAATTGTAAGGTTGTAACCATTGCCTTTGTAAAAATCATGTCTTAAAAATGGGCTAATTTTGGCAAAAATAGCAAACTTACCACATTACTCCTTTGCAACAAATTTTTCTTTAAGTCCACTGCTCGTCAAAATTACAAAGCTATAACCTTTTAAATTGGCTGATTTTGGTAAAACTGGCTCTACTGACTAAGGGAGTCTATGGCTCTACTCTTTGTAACAACAGGGGGGGGGGGGGGGTGACACGAAGAAGACAGAATGGTTCAAAACCGTGCAAGAAAAGGGAGAAACGTTATAATTATGTAACGGAGAAGGAAGAAAAACGTTTGAAGAAGAAGAGAGAAATTTGAAATGATCATGAATGATAGTATGATCGCAGATGCTTTCAGGAGAAAATCGGCAAAATAACGTCACAGTGCGCATACTAGTATACAGTGCAGGACCTTTTAGGCCATCAGATCAGAAGGCTAGCCTCGCTTTGAAATCATGTAGATTACCATGCTGTTGTTGTTGTTGTTTTTTTTTTTAAAGGATTTGTAAAGTATTTTACATAACATGTTAACGATTATTTTCAGATAAAATGTCTCAAAGCAAGGTTTAAACTCAGAAAAAGGGCTTACGAAAAAGGCTGAAAGGAGAAAGGAAATCTGGAGGAAGAAGGGTGAAATCACAAAATTTTTAAGGAAGAACGGGGATCTGTTCCTCTGTTCCACCTCCTGTAACAAAATAATGTCCTAAATATATCGTTACTTCTTTGCAAAAATTTATGTTTTGGAGAGTAGTCTTGCTCAAAATTACAAATGGTTATAACCTTGTTAAGGTATATAATCACTGCATTCTCTATTCAAAAATTTAGATTTTTAATGTCTTGCAAAAATATGCAAATCATTGAAGAAGTAGCCAAATTTGTTGGGGATACATTAAAAGACATTGAGCTACCCCCAATAGTAACTGACTTGTTTGCTAAAGCCAAAAAAAACCCTTTTTTATCATAAATATTTAAAACAGCAATAGTAATATTTCGTTGACAACAAAAAACAGATTTTTACTTTCTATCAAAAATATTCTTTGAAAATAAACATTCTAAATAAATATTCAAATGATAATTCTGACCAAATTGTTTTTCTGTGATGCAATCGATCCTCTTACTTGAAGTAATATAACCATCGATGCAATTGAAGTATGATCATATTCTTCAAAGTGCCTTCCCTTCTTCTTTGCTTTTGTCAAGGTATCTGGAGGGGAGAGGGAGGGGAGGGGGTATCTGCTTTCTCACTGCAAATCAAAAATGTTTGAAACTTTTATCTTCAATGTTCCGATCTTCTTCAGAGCAGCAATCATCTTGGTCACGTGACAGTTCTCTGCTCTGTAACAATTAACTACAATATATTATTGTCTTTTTTGTTCAATCAATTTCTGTCAATTTTAAAATTTTTTATTTATAAAATGTCGCTCTGTATGGTCATTTAAATGTCATATGGCAGTGTGCGTCCTTCTGTGCCATGTATCTCGACTTCTCTTTGGCTATAGTCTGAAGGCATGTCCAATTCATCAAGAACACCTCTTTCTAACTGATCTTCAAGTTCCGCCATTCTCCACAAACCGTATGACAACATCAACATCATTTCTGTTTCTGGTTGTCCAAACCGGTAGCAATATGACACTTTAATACATCCGTCATCATCCTTGCTATCCTCGCATTGCAATGGTCCACATTCTTGAAGCAATGCTTTAAATTTGTCATGTTTCTGAAGAAGTGGTACTTTGATTTTTGCAACCAATTGCATTGCACTGCCGCTAATGTTTGTATTCCAATTAACAAATCCACATTTTTGGTCAAATGCAAAATGAAGATTGTCTTTTTGTAATCCACGCTGAATTCCACGGTAAATTTTGCAGAACTCCGTAAAAAGGGCAGTGACATTTCCATCTTTCCTCGTATGATAGATGCGCAAATGATTTTCTACGTTGATTGTCAAAACCGTATTCTGGGTGTCACTCACAAATTGCCCACGTGCATAAGGCCAATCATCGTACAATCCAATGTTTTGGTATACGTCTGAGTCCGGCTTTTCAGCAAGAAAAGTGACAGGGATTTTGAACAAAGCTGGCTTGCTACCTTCGTGTTTGTCATCTACTATCAGTTCGCATTCATTTTCAATCATAACATTTTGGAAAATTTCAGAAAACGTATCCCCATTATTCAAATCAAACTGCCTGTTCTTTTCCAAATCATGGACAAGTGGGTAGTATTTGCCTTTGAATTCGTCAGGAATATATCTCAAAGAACGCACTAATGCTTTTTCAATATCCATTTTCTCGTCCAAATTACAACATGGCAAAAATCGGTGCTCCTTGATCGACCTTGCAACCATGACATGCAACGACTTAACAATGCCTGGATTCAATGAACACCTCGGTGGAAGTTTTGTAGCATCAAATGAAAATTCATATCTTTGGGGTAATTTTCCAAATCCAAATGGGAACATAATAGAATGAAAGACATTTGAAAACATTTTATAGGCATGAACATCTCCCGCTATTAGTTCTGTGTAGTTACCTTCTTTATTTGTTACTAATGATTGCTCTAATGTGAAACCAAAAGGTGTTTGGCTGTCCTGTGCTTCACTCAATGTAGCAGGGGTTATAGCTTTTGCGATTAACTCACTCTTCTTCCGTCTTCTTGATGCTTCCTCTGAAAAAATTAAAGTGCAATTACCACCACAAAAATCAATCATCGAACCGATTTCTAAATTTTCTTTTTCTGCAGTGATAGAAACGGCCAAATGGATTTTGTAAGCATTACATATTTTTTCTGTAATAATACCAATTTAGCGCTTTTTTAAGTTACCGGGTCTTGGTAGAACGGTGTTAAAAATGCCATATACTAAATAAATACTTATACATATAAAAAAAAATAAATAATAGTCTACATTTAAGAAGACTTCCAATCAAATAAAAGCAAAACAATAAAATTAGAATATTTTCTTCCACTCACCTCTTTGTTTCTTTCGGAAAACTCTAGCTTTATCTTTCTCTTCCGCTGAGATAAATCCTTCAGAATCACCCTCAGCTCGTTCTCCCATTAATACCAATGTTTTTATGTCATTTTTTCTTCTTTGCTGTACCGATGGTCTCGAAGGACGGCGGTTGAAAACCATTGGAACGTAATGAACGTATTTACCCAAAGCATTCAAAGGTGGAACAATAGCAACACTTGTCAAAACTAAACCACTGCAGGCTATCTTAAATAAACTTCCAAAGCTAAAATTCATTTTGAAGTTCTCATAAACAATGAAAACACAATTTGAACGGCCGTGAATGTCAACGTCTTTCTTCGAACGAAATGAAACATTAACTGAGATTTTCAATTGTGACGTCAAATTAATATATCTTCTTTCGAAAAGTTTTGTCTTTCTTTCCAGTAATAACATCATATATGCTACGTCAAATTAATACTGAAGTTGAAACTACTCTCTTGTTAATGAACCACGGGTAAAAGGAAGTGTGCATTAGTTTTAATTTCAATCAAACCGAGGACAGTTACTAAGGCATAATTTATATGTAATTGAATAAAGCGATTCCATGAGCCTTATTTTGTGATACAAGTTTTATATTTCACTCAAGTCATATGATTTAAGACCGACTCGTCTTCTAATGAACCCAAGCATATTATCAACTGACCTACAGAAGGTTGAGGAATTCACGACATCTTAATCAACGAAGAAATAAGCAACCTAAAAATTGTTGTTTTGTTTTTAGAAAAGGCATCGAGTAGAAAAGAGAACTTGATAGAAACTCCTAGTCCAATTGCACAAACCTAGTAAATTGTTTTACTGTTATTTTAGGTTACGAAGCACCAGCTGTAGGCGTAATATGTAGCATGTTTTTAGATTTTAATTGTAATATCAGGCCACATTTTCTTTTGTAAAATAGTGTCATTTGATGATGATATGACAGAAGTACAAAAAAGTTAAATTGCTCATTAACGTTATATTTCCACCTTTGTCATTATTTTTACTCTAAATGTAGAAGAACAGAGATAAATTTTGTGAAACAAAAGATTTAAGTCTCTAAAATACAGTCTTGTGAAAAATATAATTTACAGTCTTGTAAAATATACCTCTAAGTAAATAACTATACCTCTAATGTACCTCTAAAAGCAGCCAATCACATCAATTTGATCAATGCAAATATCGTGGCTGTGTGTTAAAAATGTGAATCTTTTTCTCTCCATAACATTACCCATTCTGGAAAGATTTAAAAGTGTGGACATGTGATGCTTAATGAGAAAAATTGGTTTCAAATTCATTGCTCGTATTCATTCTTTTGTTATAGAAAAAATGACAATGCCATGTGGGACGAAGATTTTGATAGCTACTACGAAGGTGATCAATCATGGCGATTTTACCAAGAAGAATCAAATTTTTACGTCACTGAATTCACACCTAAAAATCAAGTTCGAAAGAAGAGCAGCAGGTTCAGCATTCGAAGCAAAATCGAAAGCATTCGAAAAAGTTTCTTTAACCAAGGTAACCAATTAAATAATGTGGAGATGATGGAAGTAGAACCAAAGAAGAAGACCAGCTTAGCCGGTTTGAGGAGAAGCTGGCTAGGAGACGGGACCCCAAAAAGGAATAAGAGATTGTCGGCTCAAGAAGCAAGAATAGAGTACGAGGAATCATTCTCTGGCCGGAGGTTAGTTCATCATCATTTTCAAGAAAATAAACGTTCTTGGCATAAATTTTTCCAATTCTCACATTTTCTAAACACTGTGTGATCATATAAGAATGCAAATGAACATACATATGATTTATCTAAACCTGTTTCCTTGCCATTTCAAATTGCGTATGCAAGAACGTAGGAAGCATGCCAAAAGTGAGAGGGCACAGAGCTTTAAGGGGGCTTTTACCACACCTTATTTTATCATGACCACACTCAGAGCACCAAGTTTTTACTGATATGAATTGATAATCATCGCTGTTTTCTTCCCTAAATCCAAATTCAGGGTCAAAAATTTCATAAGAAGAAAAATGTTAAAAATTCCAAAACGAGGCCGTTAATTGAAAAGGTGTATTGAAGGGGCACTTTTTCTAATTTGAAAAGCACTTCCTACCTCCCCCTTTTTCAAAAAATGAGGAGGCACGTGCCCTTTGTGCCCTCCCGGTTTCTACGTCTCTGTGCTTATGTGTTAATTGCAACTTGTTTTAAGCCCAGACAATAATGATACTATACATTAGTCACATCATGATTATTGTTTACCATTTTCAGCTTAAGCCGAAGCAGTATAAACCGGTTATGCACAACCAAACAGTTTGTGGAGAACCACAGAGAATTAGAAGATATACGCAATAAACCAATAAAGTCGTATGGAACGCCAAAAAGAATATCTTTTCTTGATCAATTGCAACCAGCACAAGTAGTAGAAGAAACAGTAGTCCACAAGGTATCACTTACCACCCCGCCAAGAAGACTCTTGGAGCCCCCAAATATTTTCGTTGAAGAAGATGAAATCTCAATTTCAACGGTAAGCAATACCAGCACTAATCCTTTCAGACTACGTTTACACGATGCCGGAAGAATTATTTACCAATCCTTTCAGACTACGTTTACACGACTTTAAAAAGTATATTCCCGTTTACACGACATCTGACTAAGGGACCAGTCATTTTTAATGCTGGGTAAAATTTAAAACTTTGCCGATTAGCTAACCGACATAAGATTCTGCCATTGCTAAATTCTGCCGGTATCGTATAGAGAGGCCAAAACTACACTTTTTGTGCAGTTTTAACATTAAAACGGCATACTTAGGATTTTAAATTTTTAAAATAATCAATGATCGTAATCCTAAGTCAATATAGGCTATTATTATGACGTCATTTTAAAATTTGACTTGGGCCGGAAATGAATGGCATTCCTTAAAATTGACTTGAATTGACAGCTCACGAATGAGGGTAATTTTAATTCTAGTTTTGGACAGGTAAACGGTACTGCAGATGATTGGATGATGTCCCAAAATTTAAGTCTACCCTTGAAAAATTGTTTGGATTAAAATTTGAAATTTGTAGCCTCGCAAATTTCAGGCCACATTCCTGCAAACGAGGATAGTTTTTTGGGTCCTCCGGTAGAAAGATAAATAAAACAATCTTCAACCGTATCCTTCAGACTCATTCTGAAAGATCATATTTATTTACGTTTTATTTATAAAACAGAGTGGATCAGATGAAGTTAACACTAGTAGAAACAAGTTTTTAACAAACTTTTCTGTCATCAAATTGTGACAATGTGTTTTATTTGTTTTTTTAAAGGTCCGAAAAGGCGATGAGCGTGACGTAATGCAGAAATTTCAGCAGTTAAATAATGAAAGCTCTGCGAGAGAGCAGACAAAGGAGAAAGTAAAAAGCCGAGAAAAACATGAAGCTCTTCTCGATGCGAAGGAAAATTCAGAGCATGAGGCAAGAATCACTTCAGAGGAATGTTTAGAAGATTTCATTGAGCAAAAGTATGTTTTTGAAGAAATGGAAAAAGATATAATGGCTCAATTGGTGGACAATCTTGAGAAGGAATCAGAAAACAAGAAAGATGGGGAACGCTATGATCAGTATAGCGAAGAGATAGGTTGTGGTGATATGGAAAAACGTTTTACCAATAGAAAAATAGTGATGGATAAGGATTTGTTACAGAATGGTGAAAAGGATGAACGAAAAAGAAATTCCCCACGAAAAAGTTATTTCAGGAAGACCGAAGATAATGAAAACCATATAACCAACGAGAACGCAAGTATTACAAATAATCACCAAAGCCGAAATGAAAGAGTATTCTATGAGTATAAGAACCAATCTGATGAAGATCTAAGTCAATCTAGCAATGATCCAAATAATCTTGAAGATAAACAAAACAATTCAATCAAAAGTTTTAGCCAATCTGATGAAGATCTAAGTCAGTCTAGCAATGATCCTAATAATCTTGAAGATAAACAAAACAATTTAATCAAAAGTTTTAGCCAATCCGATGAAGATCTAAGTCAAGTATGCAATGATCCTAATAATCTTAAAGCTAAACAAAACAATTCAATCAAACGTTTTAGCCAATCCGATGAAAATCTAAGTCAATTTCCTCGAAAGAATTCAAGTGACAGCTTCAGCCAATCTGACAACGACGGTAACCAAAGTCAGGAAGAACTTATTGCGAGGAAAGGAAACACACGTATTGTTGCAGATGGTTACAGCCAGTTTAAAGCCAGTCGCGTAAAAATATCCAATACAACACAAGAAAGAAAAACCAGCGGTGAATTAAATAACACCAACAGTATTACAGTGACAAGCACAGGGACAATTGGACGACGAAATTTAACTCCAAAAATCGCAGTGAAAGGAAAAACCTATATGTATATGCAGAATGCACCAAAATAAAACAACCCAATAAGTGTGATCTTATATAAGCGAAAACGTAGACAAATAAATAATTATCTGATGTTTTGCTAATTTTTCTCTAAAACTGATCTAATATTATTCAAATAATTATCTAATATCGCTCTAATAATTGTCTAACATTTCTCTATTATTTCTCTAATATTTCTTCCCTATTTCTCTAAGAATTTATCGGATAGTTCTCAAGTAATTCTCTAACATTTCTTTAATATTCTTCTAATAGCTCTTGAAAATTCTCTAAGAATTCTTTGAAATTTCATTTCTCCAATATTTCTCTGATATTTTTTCAAATATTACTCTAACAATCCTTATAATCAATAGTGACTTTGTGTGAACAGCACATTTGCTTGAGTGTTAACATATTGTATTTTATTTCAAGAAAAGCTATTTTAACCTCTTTGGATTTGCCAAGAAACCGCCAATCAGGAGCAATGGAAAATTTTCATATTTTTTAAAATTAGTTTATATTTTGTTAGCCAATCATATCGCATAATGTTTGTCACATGATCGTGAATACTGACAATTGAATGGCCATTTACAAAATGTAAACAAATCACTGCTATATGAAATGGAAAATTCTCATACTCTCTGATCATAGGAATTCGGACTCCAAAATAGTTTGTTGTCCGATCAGGCGCACTAAAATTATCGTTGTTATGGCTGACTAGAATGTGGAAGGCTTAGTATACGCGATTTTGCTGGATTGTTCATTTGCAGGAATTCTTGAATTCAGAGTGAACTCATGCCAAGCCTAGCCAATTTTTCAGTTTTGCAGTAATTGTTAAGTGTACGTGTAATCTCGAGTTATTGTCAGGGGGATATGAAATATGATTTATTGTTTCTTCCCAACTTTAGAGCACCAACAAAACTTATCCTTTCTTATTCACCCGCAAACTTTAAAAAATTTATGCAAGGGATGAAAAGGGTAATTACCACAACACTTTTGAGGAAAGATTTTCTGTCCAATAAATTTTGTTATTGGGAACAAGGAAAATAGAATACTGTAATGATATCTCGTCCATCTTGTGCATAAATCAGTTGAGCTTATTTCCATTTTCTAACGTACTTCGGAGGGGACATTAGGCCGTCAGTACCATGCCATGATGTGGCATGTATACTTTTTCTCCAGATGATATAAGAAATCGAATCCGGTGTGGTCGAATCCGGTCCGGTACGACGCGGTGTGGTCTTCCGCGTGATTGAGGGGCTTGGGATACTTTAAAATGCTTCAAGATGTTTCAAAATGTCGTATATTCCACAGGCGCAGGAATTATTTTTAAATTAGGGGCACAGCGATAGAGGGGCACATTTTCAGTACCTCAGAGGTACATACGTTGAATGACAGGCCTTTTTTAAACAGTGTAGACCATTTCCAAATGGGCAACCAGCCTCCTAGCCTTTTTTTAAAATGTACAACCATGAAAAATGCATATTGGGTGACACCCATTCAGGTTTGGGACACGTGCCCCCCCCCCCCAAAAAAAAAGCAACCGGTCCCTACGCCACTGGGATATACTTATTTGACCTTTTAAAAATACTAGTCACCAGTAGTAATTTATTATTTTCATTATTATATGCATGTCATGAAATCATTGATATTTATTCGAATTTAAGAGTATTTCTTTTGCTCACCGTCTCTAACTCAAATTCAAAAGATTCGTCGAATCTCTTGTTCTTTCATTTTCATTTTATGAAACTTGGGTTCTTTAAAAATCAGAAGCTTAGAGCTGCAAGGTTGACTATTTTGACAAGTTTCACAAATTAAAAAATTAATCTGTAGGTTATGAAAGTGCTCTTAACTCAGTGAAAGATTTGATTTTTGGGAGAGGGGAGGAGGTTTTCCAATTAAACATAAGAGTAAGTAGAAAGTAAATAGACAGAGGTAAACAGGTAAGGGGAACTCAAATTGTTTAATATGAGTGTTAGAGAAAATATTTTTAACACAATGGGACAAGCATGAGGGTCCCTTAAAATTGATTTCACCCGAACCCGGGGGGGAGGGGAAGGGATAACTACCATATGTACCGGTATGAGATGTGCCATTTTTTGAGTTTGGTTTTTCAGACAGAAAAAAAATTCTATCGTATAATTTTGGGAAAATGATAAATTTTGTGATCATCTTTCAAAAGACTTGACAAAATTTTTAGATTTTTTTGTCACAATTATTATATGATGATCTTAGGGTGTGTATTTACTATTTAAAGTATGTAATTATTAATTTTCGAATAAGAATATTATTTTTGAAACATTTAATTATAAATATTAACGATAATAATGAGCGACGTTTCGATGTCAT
>JAYJMH010014442.1:0-91210 GCA_036873815.1 Phacellophora camtschatica
TTGTAATACTAATTATATATGATTATATGTATGTGTAGCATCGTGTAGTTGTTAGCCTAGTTGCATGTCTTTATATAAATGGCCATGGGGCTGTCTTTGTCTTTTGCTCCTCATGGCATCATCCCTGTAGTGTTGCATAGTAATTAGAATGTATAGTAGAATGTAACCTGTATCGTAATATTTTATACGGATATATAAAAAAAAAACTTAGTGTATCGAAGGGTTGTATAAAAAGTGCATTCGACAAGAAAAGGAAATTCGTTTTTAACCGCTACCTTATTACCGAGTTAGCATAGTATCAAATCAACACAGGTGGGGTGTTATCCTTTCGTCCTGTTTCTATGCGTAAATTGTGATTGCTGCACCGGAGTTTTGCCATACCTTTGACAAGGTTGTTGTCCTTGAGTTTAGTGTACGTTTCTGGATGAAATCTACATTTGAAGATCTGATTCCCCTTGTCTGTCAGTACCCTTGAAAACTTCTTTACGCAGGTTTTATGTCGCTCTCGCGAACACATGTTTTGCCTGTTACAATTTTGATAGAAATAACAGCTTCGTATTTCGGGAGAATCTCATTATGTTCGCGGCAAACTCTTTCACACAAGTTCCAGAAGTATAATTTGCAATCAACAACCATTAAGGCAACATTTTGTTTGCAGAAATAGCAGCTTAATTCTTTGAAAAAATCTTACGATAAGCGTTTCACATTTGTTTTAAAACTGTAATTGGCACCATCTGCTACTATTTAACTATTTGGCATTTCTCGGCAATTTTCTTTGATACGTTTACTGTGATGTAAATTTTATTTGTTTGCCATCATGTTAATGGAATAAAGTTAAGTCGAATATTTTCATGAAGTATGACAAGTCAAATATAAATGGTTTTCAAGACAATAAAAGGAACATAGAAAGAAGATTTTTTACCTTATTTAGTGCAAAGCTTGCAAAAGTAAGAAGCAATTTTACGAGATCCGCCTGTCAGACATGGCTGTGAAAATCTGAATTCTCATCTAACCGAGACAATATAGATGGTTTCCCATGTAATCGAGTATGGAGAATGCAATTTCCGACAGGTGTGTCGTGTGGGTTTCTAAACGCCATGGTTGTATTCTGCTTGAACGTACATTTCGATTGATGAATAGTTTTATTCATTTTGATGGAATGTGAAGAATTTTGATGACGTCATACAATTAATAATGTCATAATTGACATTTCTGTGAAAGTCGCTTTTTCGAACTCTCTTATCAATTCCCAGTAAATCGACCATAGAGATTTTGAATCTTAAGTTTTCGAGTTGATATAATGTCAGGAAAAAATTTGTCTCTTGGTAACTTCCTTATCTACTATTGGAAAACAACATGTGTCAAAATGCAATTTCCGATCACGTGATCTTTAGATGTAACAAAAACTGTGCTATTAGTATTTTTGTTTATGTCTTGTCCATTCAATTTACGTAAGCTAAGAAACTCCGCAAATCAACCCATTCATCAGCAAAACCGAAAAAAATAGCACCGGGTGTCCCAAAAAAACCTTACACGGGTTTTGCAAATATATGCAAAAACGTGAATATGAAACTTTTCCTCAACACATCTATTAAACAGCCTAATCACATATGAGTAAGTTTTTTCAGTGAAAACAACGTGTTTTGCTATTGAAACGTTTCAGGCCCCTAGATGAAAAGAGTATCATTGATTTCAAGTCGGTTAGTTTTCTTCTTTTCAAATCTAGTAAACAAAAGACTAGGTAACGTCCTTTTAGAATTTCCCTGAAAACAAAATATCTGATCCTTTATTCCTTATTTTATGCCTTATTAAATAAACATGAACAATTATTGCTCAAAATTGTAGTTCTATAGAAAAAACAAGAATTCTAGAAAATTTCTTTTTAGTAATCGGTCACAAATTACTTGTATGTTATCAGGCTGTTTAATAAATGTGTTCACGTTAAAGTTTTTTATCCACGTTTTTGCATAACATTTGCAAAACCCGTGTAAGGTTTTTTTGGGGCACTGGATATTGTTTTATTCCTTGTTTCTCTTAAATTTTTAAATGTTTCTAAAAATTGCAATAGCACTGAAGACTATCTGAATCGATCGCCGACACCATCCTCAGTCCATTCAGATTTTATAGAAACATAGATAATACATGATCTGCAACGATCGCAGACATAGTTTATATTTACGATGAAAGCTGCAGAAAATACGAAATCTCTCATTGGAAGAAGAATGCTTAGAAACATGCCAGAAACTTGGAATAAGTTTTAAGGAAGCGATATACTGCAAGAACAAACAAACAATGTTTTCTAAGAAGTTTTTTAAATCTCTTTCCCGATTGTTGCAGACAGCCCTTGATGTTATGGAAACCCCTTTTGGAAAACAATGGAAGATAGAAAACCATTGAAAACCACTGGAAGATGGAAGATTCTATCTCAGACAGTTATCGGTGCTCTTACAATTTTATGGAAACTCTCGTTTCCCAAGTGTTTCCATAAGGTTGAAAACTGTCATAGACGATCGGAAAGATGCTTCCCATAATGCAACTCAAACATAGACACTTGCCAGTTGCTTAACATACTTGAAAAAAAAAACGCTGTTGCATACAAACATTGTTATATCGTTTCAATCCATCAGTTCCGTTGGGAGGCCCTTCGAAAAACAGCCTTCAGACCAAAGAACTTCCTCCCGGTATCGAAACATTAAAATTGAAATGAAGAATTTAATTTATCAACTTTCGTTTCCATGTTTTCGAACATTTTGAGCAGGAATAACATGAAAAGTTTGATTATTTGATATTAAAAATAGATTTTCTGCAATTATCACAGATCTTCAGGCTTCGTGATTACCAAAGAAAAATTATATGAGAGCAATCGCCCTCCCAAACCAAACTAGGGGGGGGGGTGATTAAATGCCTACAGAAACATTTCTCAACGAAAAGACCTGCTTACTTTTGCTAAGGCCTAATTTTTCACATATCATTTTGTTTTTTGTAGGTTTGATTCCAATGGAGGAGGAGATAGCTTCATGGGTGCATCAGGAATCGATATATAAGAACTCATGTATAGATCATTATGATACAGAAAGCTTTCATTTGGACATTATACATAATGGTTCTGGCCAACTCGGCTCTAGTCCATTGGACAAAAACTGGTGCAGCCCCACTATGCAAGGAATGCCATCAACACCGAGCAATTCACAGGAGGTTATGGAGAGTCTGTTTGTTGATACCGGGCAAAATTCAACACAAAATATTATTCCCAGCTTAAAATTTGAAACGCCACAAAGTTCAGGAGCATGTAGTTCTTCAGAATCAAATTTGTATCTTCACAGCCCAACAATACCGATTCAACGGTCAGCACAAGAGCAGCTGCAGAATGGTAAGCACTGGATGTTTTTTCGTTATTTAGATTAAGATATAATGCAGCCAAACCCTGTTATCTTGGCAACCACTACTGCTACCCGCAAGAATTATTTTGTCATTTGAGTGCCTATAGAAATATCATAGAAGGTTGAATGATATCTCTAAAGATACAATCTATCAATCTAATAAGATAGAAAGGTTACCGGTCGTTTCAGTTTAAGGGCGTATTCTTTTGGTTGAGTTGTCGTATTTAACGTGCCTAGCCCGCGAAAGTCTTCAGATGACTTGTTTCCAGCAGGAGATACGGGTCATACAGTTTCAATTTCAGGCACATACATTTGCTATTCTTGCAAGGTATGGGTTTCTGCACCTGGCGCAGGGGGACACATCAAGGCGACCCCGGTTCTGCCTCTCGACGTGACCACACCTCGTGATTCCTTTTGCCTTTGCCTGGAATTACAGAGAGTTAGCAGCTCTCCTCACACTTTCGCAGCAAGTATGACCTTAGTGGGATTCGAACCCACGACCTTGCGGTTATGAGTCCGGCGCCTTAACCACTAGGCCATGCTTGCTTAAAGTTTCATAAAAGATCATACTTTTCGTATTGATGCCCCACATGGATAGTTTACAGTAACAGCATCCTACATCCTTTTATAAGCTACATCCTTTTATATTTATAAGTAAAAGATTTATAAGCTCTTTAAACGCTTTCTCGTTAACAATAATTAAAAATGAGGATCGCCATTTGAGTAAAAGATTCAATTATTACAAAAACTTCAAAATAATGTACAGATCGTCATAATTAGCGAAGCTCAAACACATCGTCAAATATCTATCGAAAATTCATCGAATTTCGTCAAATATAAGCACAAAAAAGTTGCACTGCATATATCACTGAAACGGTACTGATTACACACAAAAGCCTCAAGTAGCCAAATCGATTTAATTAACTGTGCAATGAGGTAATACTAAAACAACTATTAAATCTTAAAATGTCCTCTAAAATACGTCCTCTTAAATATTTAGTTGTTTGTCAGTTTTAAAATTTTTCTAAAATTTAGTTTAAACCATTAATCAATTTAGTTAGTTTAAGATGATATTTTCAAAATGTGAACGTTTCTTAATTAATCAAATTAATCTAATTAATCATTTGTTTTACAGCATGGCCCCTTGTAATTGCCAAGGGTTCACCATGAACAAATAATTTCAAATAAAGAATGAATGAAAATAAAATGAAATGAAATACAAAATCATGAAACAGTTCTGTATTTGAACGAAAAGTTTCAAACTGCAAAACTAATTGGCAATGTTGACGACAGTTATTGATAAAGTAAATAAATAAATATATTAAACAGAAAACAGTAGTTTCATACCGGCTTTTCCTGTTCCACATAAAACTAATTTTCGCAGCCAAGTGTTTTTCTGTAAAAAAAATAATGTAGCTTAAATTTGTAAGTTCAAAGCTTTCTGACATACTAACTCGTACAAAACGTTTTAATAAAAAAGTAATTTTAAATAGGTATATTTAAACACGATAAGAGATTTTGCTGGGCAGGAATGGAGAAACTTTTTAATTTTAGATTTGTCCTTCCTGTTACATCAATTGTAATATGTGTAATGAAAATTATCATTTTAGCTTTGCAAAGTATCGCAAAAATGATTGTAGCCCTATAGTCGAATTTCCGCAGAGCAAAAAAATTGCTAGGAAAATAAATTTTCAGTTTGGAAATGTTTCAACTTGCTCGATGTTCGTTTTTCGTTGGTGGATTGCGCATGTTCGAAGGATCAAAATTTCTTTATTTTTTTATCTTTATTTTCTATAATTTTTGCTCAAGCTAGGTTCTCAGAAAGAAAACACTGCTTCCACTAAGAAATGCAAACTTGGTTCGATCTAAAAACCTATGAATATAATGTATTCAAGAACCTATTTCAACACTGACAGTCAGGAAGTCATTGGCAGTAAAAAATACCTGGAACGAAACGAAAAGCAACAATTTGATGATAAAATTACCTCCTAAAACTAAAAAACACTCCTGTACAAAATACCTGAAAAGTAAAGCGTGGCAGGAGGGAGAAAATATATATGTATTTGAAATTACAAAGTCACAAGTAAAAATTCTTAAAAACTTACAGTGCAAATATGCTTTAGTCCAACATCAGATACCAAAAGACAGTTTGTGATATCTAAACTTACAAGACGAGAAACTCTGTTGCTGATACTTTCCAAACCAAAGTCGCTAATCTGTAAAAAGTATGTCTGAAATAAGATGTTATACAACGACAATGAATTTATTGCAAAAACTAAAAAAACCCATAAATTTCATTGTCCATTTCCTTCCATTCTTCATGCTTGCTTCGAATAATATTTCGTGAACGACTCTTGTAGAAATTTTGACCCAACTCTCACCCCAGCCTTTCTTATAAAGGTGGTTCTTTTAAAGGTGGTTCTTATAAAGTAATACTGTAATAAAAAAGCCGAAAGATTAATCTTATAAATGTATTAGATATAAAGGAATTATAACCTACCTTGATACAATTTGCAAAGTTGAGAGAACGACAATTTTCTGAAAGCATCCAGAAACACTGAAAAAGCAAAGTTATTTCATAACAATTTATAATTATAATCAATGAAGCAGGCGTTCTTCACCCAACAAAAACCTGATAAAGTAAAGTCAACTTTTGTTTAATAGAATACAGTCGCAAACAAATGACAGAGATCAGCTCGGAAAGCAAACAGAAGCAAATGCAAAATAATCCGAATTAAACTGTTACAAAAAATTTCATACCTAAAATATTACATACATTGTTTACTAAAAAAACTAAACTAAAAAACTAAAAAAAAGGTTGTACTTTTTGAATTTTTTTTTTTTTCAAATTAAGTGTCATTTTCAAACATGTCTCTATAAGAAATGAAAACAAAAATTTTCTGGAGTGCAGAATCTACGGGTTTTGCCTGAAATTAATATAATTTAATTTTAAGTTTTCACCAGGCAACAAACAGTAGATTCTCCGAACAGGAAAAATATTTGAACCAATTGGTGATTTCAAAAATAAAAACTAAAATACTCTAATCATTCGTAAAAGAAGTTTCTAATAGTTGAGAATATCATACATACTTTGCCAGTTATTCTACCGTTGTCTTTCACTTCCAAGCTTTTCAGGTTTTTTGCTTCTTTTAAGAACCACCATAAACTGAAAGAATAGTTATATAATTCAAAAAATCGTTCTGACTAAACGTTAATAATAAGCTATTTTTATGTGGAAACCATCGTCGTAAATAAATTGCGAAGTCAAATCATAACAACTACCACAGACAAGAAACAAGAATCGTTCGTTAATAATCATCAACAGTGGCTTTTTCTTACAATCACAATTAGGGCCTGGTTGATTACATGGAAAAACTGGCTCATTTCTGGCTCGTATCCAGTTTGTTGGGTGGGCGTTCAGTTATATCGGCTCTCTGGTCAAATCCTTCTTAAAATTAATTTGCAATTTCGGAAAACGGGTAACTCGGCTAAAAGGTTGGCTCGCTTCTATATGTAATCACAAAATTAATTTCTTGAAGAATTTGACCAGAGAGACAAGCCACCTGAACTTAACTCAACTCAACAAACCGGAAAAAATCCAGAAATGAAAACTTTTCCGAAAACGTTCCCCAAAACATTTCAAATAATCAGGCCCTCAGAAACAAGATCAAGCCCACAGTCAATCTAATTGTGATTTCCTCGCTTTTGAATCTGCTTGTGGTCATTTTCTATTGGTCGTTCAACATTCAAACAAGAACGAAGAGCGAAAACAATTTACTGTTAACCTAATCACGGACCAGGCATTCACATTTGCAAATTTTAATGATTGAAGTGACGTAATCTAAGGGGCGAAGCACTATTGCGAGGTTTAGAAGTTTACAACAAGAAATAACATGAAATAGACTTTGTCTTTAAAACACTTTGTTTTGTAAACTGAGGTGAAATTGAAATTGGTTTGTACAAATTCTATAAATATGAAATTAGTTTGTAAAATTATTACCCTTTTTCTCCAAAGTCTCTACATCTGCCAAGGATGAGATTCTGAACAAATAAGTCAACATTATTAATTAAAACAAGTATATATTAAAAACAAAACAATTTACAATTTAACTAAAACTTTACAAACAAGCTTCAGCAGAAAAAGTTTAGACAAAAACTTGTCAAAATACAGAATAATAATAAAACTTTCGAGTTTACCTCAATTAATAAGCATTTCTTTCCAATCTCCTTCAAACTTTGATTCGTTACAGCTACACTTGATAAATTTAACAAACGTAGTTCCTTGCAAATATCAGCTGAAATTAAAAGAAGGGAATTATCTTTCAAATTTCAGTTCAAAGATAAGATTTCACATCAAAAAATTATATTTTTTCAGAAGAAAAATGATCATATTCTTTAAATTTAATTTTAATTTAATTAAGAGGTAGATGGGAAATGCAATTTTAATTTTTAAATCCAATCAATTGATAATTGAGAATTTATAGGAATTATCAGTAATTACCCCCTGAATATTTAGAAATATTTGTGATTTTCAACACCTCGCTAACCAAATGTGATTGCATGACCGTATCAGAGAGTTGTTGAACATTTACAGCATGAAAGATTTGACTATCTTTAAAAATCAAGTGTATAAACACAGCTAAGAAGATTACGTATTCAGATGTCCTATCATGTGGTGCGAAGCAGAGCAGAAAAATTAGCTCCATATTCCCAAAAAACTATTATAAAACAGACACAACATATTTACGTCAGTAACATTGTCTTTAAATTTGAAATGTTCATAAATGTTGACCAATATTCTGGGCTGAAAACTAGATTTAACTTTGATATTAAGGTTGCAGAATTTTCCTTAATTTTATGTGGACAGTTACAATGCTTGCAAACGGTCACTGAAGCACAAAATACGTTTTACCATAAAACTAGCAACCCCTTTTTTATGCCCGCAATAACGAAATAAGCCCCCCAAGAGTAATGTTGCTTTGTTAGTAACTTATCTTGTCAGTCTCGCTCAGTGAGTGCTTCCCACTATATACTATAAACAAATAAATAGCAGGTATCAGTTAAAAGGATTTTCAATGTTGTCAAACTCACCAATGGCATGTAACCCGTGTGATGTCAATAAAAATGGCGATGCTGATAAATCTAGTTCTTTTAAATTATGGCAACCTCTTTTTAAAATAGAACATAAAATTCTGTCCGTCAGTCCTGCAATTAAAAATATTATATTTTAATTTAATGCTTAAAATGTCTAAATATCTCAAGAATTGTTCAAATTTCTTGTTGTAAAATTTCTACAAGCAAGTTGTAAAATTCTACAGTGTGACTCAAATAAATCTCCGTTTGCAGGGATGTTACTCAAAATCCGTGAGACTACAAATCTCAAACTGTACTCAAAACGACGTCCGAAAGGTAAACTTGAAGTTTAAGTGAATGATTATGCGGCCACGCTGACCTGTCCAAAACTGGAAATTAAAATTGCCCTTATCCTTGAGCTTGGAAGTCAGTTTGAAGGGGTTTGAAGGAACGCAATTTATCGTACGGTATCGTATCATATTTTCTTATTGATAGAATACAATGATTAATGTAATATAATTGAATGTCATACTGATTTTGTCTTTTAATTACTAGAATGTCTTAACATCATATCATACTACGAAAATGGCTTTTATTGTCGTCGTTCTGATTCTTCGATATATAATACAATACAATGTATATACGAAGAACAAAATTATTTTTTTCAATGGATATTCAGAACAGTAATTCAATATGGCAAATACAGCAAAAAAGGTGAAAGTTTGACCTCAAATTTCTGAAAATTGAGAGAACTACCATTTTGGCGTCCAAACTCCCATGCATAAATTAGCAAGAATAAAATAATACAGTTTCTATACCATACAAGTTAGTTGCCCCTTTGATTTGAATAATTAAAATTTATATGCCTCAAAATTAAGAACCTTTGCTAGGCTAAGCTTCAAGACATAAAGTTTTTATATGCGGGTTTTTAGTGTAAGTGTAAGTCAAACAAAATCATAATTTTTTTAATGACTTTTATTTGTGATGTTTGTACAATAAATTTGTTATAGCTATTTACAAATAATCTTACCTCCTGCTCCTTCAAATGCCTTAAACATTCCTTTGAAATTTAGGGAGGTTACTGTTTTCCAGGTGTCTCGTGAAACGACTTGCCATCTTTTACAAACTGCAAAAAAATACAAAACATTTGATTTTCAATGCCGTTGACTTCCAGATTCAATTTGTCAGCTTTTTCTCATTATTAATTGATTTTAAGCATTTAATCTTGCACAACTGTTAGTTTTAGAGCTCCTCCTCAATGAATACCCGGTAATTTTTCGTGTTTTGGCAAAGTAACTCTCTGGTTTTAAGGAGACGCTCAATTTTACGTTGGACATTAAACTCAGTGTTAACCAATATGCCAATAAAATATATCGGACTTGAAAACGGGTCAAGCCCGAAACGTCGTTTTTAATCAATATTCATGTAACTTTAAATTGTGTTACTTCATATTTTATTATCAATTATTCAAAATTACGCACGGAAAAAAGAATTTTTCAATATGCCAATGATGATATCAAACTTCAAGTTGAAGCGAGCAAAAACAAATATATAAAAACTATGGCCCCTTCGCAGTAGCTTTGCATACGTGCATAGGTCTACAGATTTTTGGGACGTCCCGAATACAATAGACGATTGTGCAAAAAATAACGGCAAGGAATATTTTTACAGACATTGTTCGATTTACGAATTCTTAAAAATTCTATAGGGATTCGAAAATAGAACGCACTGCAATTTGGGAAAAAGCTCCTGGAATTGTCTGTTATTTAGCGAAATATTTTTAAGCGAAAATATTTTCTGTTTTTGTGTTCACCTTAAAATGTTTCTGTGTTCACCTGTTGACACTGTGCCCTATTTTAACAACTACCATAATGCATCGAGTAAGCGACAAGCGCCCACCCGTTGGAGGTCAAATGTAATGATCTTGTTGACTTTTTTCGAAGTTTTCATATGGTTCATCTAAAATGGAAGCGTTTAAAAACGATCTCAAAGCATTATACCTCGCTCGATTTGAATCCTTTCTCTCAATTCCAGAAACGAAAAAATATGCAGAAGAATATCATCATTCAGATTGTTAATCAAAGAAATTCTAGAAAAATAAACCATGAGTTATCAAAGAATGTTTCATAAGATCTTTCCCAAAATAAGTTGGAATAAATAGTTTACATAAAAATAAAAACATTCAGTAACTATTCACTACAAAACAAAACTAGCAGGCAAGCAAGACTTGAAGGACAAGAAAACATTTTAAAATATTGGCAGGTTGTATCACACAGATAGGTTGTTCGTTATTGGCCGGGTTTGTTGTGCTTATATGGTGGCGGTCATCAGGGTTTATGGAGCGGCCAAACCAGCGGCCAAACCAGCAGTCACGGAGCACGGAATTTGAAACTGCCTTTTCGCAGAACGAAGGAATTTACCGTCACCACTAAACCTGTAATTTCTTGCAAAGTCTGTCTGGAGCACAGAAATTTCAGAGAACTTTTGACAGATTAACAAAATCTGAAATAAAAGTTCCAAGTATGGCAGCGAAGATAGCTCGGAATATCAGCTAAGCAGAAAAGCGGATTTCAAGTGAACATTACCCCAAACGGCGGTTCCTTAACCTCCTCATGATGACCCCCACAATACGCTTAATTCGTCTGTAGCATAACAACGGTAATTTTGTTTTCAAGCAGAGAAACGTAGAAAACTGTTTAGAGATCACCACAGCAGGCAATTAATTAGCCTGAGTGCAGACTTGACTGGTTTAGTTAAATGAGGAACCAATCGAGTCTGCATGCAGGCTAGCAAATAATAAGAAGTTGAGAAGCGGCGTTTGTTCAAAATCTGCACATAATCAGACATTCGCGGTTTTACAATTCGTTCACGAGTTTCTGTAAAAAGCTCCCGTGCCGCACAGCAAATTAGTGGTATGGAATTGAAAATACATTCAACGGAGAAAATGAAAATTTCAATCTATGATAGTAAATACCCAAGAAGAAAAATAGACAAAAGAAATTATTTCACTGCAGAGAGACGTTGGAAAATGAAAAGTTTTCAACCTTACTACAGCCAAAAACATGTTTCAGTGGAAACCTTCATCATTTTACAACGGAAAATAGGCGTGTCTTGGGTGTGGCTTAAAAAATTATTTTGTTACCATTGCGCTGATTATTTTGTTATTTTGTCACGACGGTGTGACCATAACGTTTTCTTGACTCTGGGGGAAATGGTTCATATGCTTGTTACATTGTGCGTGGTCAAGCTCGTTACGTCTCATAAACCTACTTCGAACAACGTCCTGCTCCAATTATTCATCAGACTAATGAATTGCAATGTAAGATAAATACACATTGTGAATTTTCAAATCAATTTTGAAACATTTTGAACTTCATTACGTTTACCAGTGACTCGCAATTGGAAATCATGGCTTTTTATAACCTAAACAATATAGCAGCGGTGGCGGCGTTAATTTGGAAATTTTCTATAAGATTTGCCGCGCGCCTGTCGGTTCGTCTTGTTTATAGATGGGTAAGGATGCATTGTGGGTCCTCTGGCGCATGACCACGCACATCTACAAGGGGATCCTACATGCAAGCGACGCAGAATGCATCATTACCCCCTCTTCAAACAGAGATAATTAAGATATAAAGAGTAACCATGTTCCCGTCAAGACGAAAACACATCTGTAGCGTAAAAATGACAAATGTTGAGAGAAAAATTGAATTGTTTTGGAAAGATTTAAACTTACAAATAGAACGTTTTCAAAAAATATCTACATATTTGTGAATCAGAATACATGATATTTCTGAGTATATTTAAACATTGTGTTTCTTTAAACTGAGTATTTCAATGAGGACAAAAGTACACTATTTTGTTTAACTGAGCAAAAATGATCAAATGATAATGAAATCTCAATATCTTTCGGGAGAAGACGGAAATTATTTTGTTCGCTCATTACTTGCTGATAAGAACAATACAAAAATTCTACATCTATTTATTCCGCATTGTGTGTGATAAATAATTAAAGTTTACAATTACTATAATTACAACACAAAGCTTACGATTAGTGAAAACTCTATACAAACTTTAGCTGAAGTTGCGTCTTTGACAAACAATGAACCGGGTGACCCAAATAAAACTATGTCCGTTTGCAGGGCTCCTTCTCGAAATCCGCGAGGCTGCAATTCTCGAATTGTGCTCAAAATTACGTCCGAAGGGAAAACTTAGAGTTTGGGATATTATCCAGTCATCTGCAATCATGTTAACCTGTTAAAAACTGGAAATTAAAATTACCTTTATTTGTGAGCTTTTCGGCGAATTTGAAGGAATGTCATTCATTTCCAGTCCACATTTTGACATAAAAACAACTTGTTGCTCTAATATCGACCACGAGTGAAAGTTTTCAAATTGAGAACCTCCAAGTCATGATTAAAGTAAGCAGGTTGTTTTAATGTCAAAGCCTCGACCGGAAATAAATTATGTTACTTCAAATTTATATGACAACTCGCGGATTATTCCAATTTTAATTTCACATATTGGACAGGCAAATGTGGTCTCGGATATCCCAAACTCGAGCTACTCGATTCCGAGCTACATCCCTGCAAACGGGTAAAGTTTTTTGGGTCGTCCAGTATAATAACAATATCATAAAAAAGTAAAACATAGCATCCAAATTAAAATGTAATTTTATGTCACACTATTTTAATAAATACATACAAATACGTAATTTAAATGTTTTAAATAATATATTTAAAGAAATAATTATATGCATAACAACACTGTTTAGTGAAAGCTTTAAGAGAAAGATGTTGGTCACAGTACTCTGTTTTTGTTCGTATTGCTTTTGCAGCCAAAAATGACGATTAATAAACTTACAATAAACTGCCGATTATTAAATACGAGGTCAATATGGAGGTTAATGGCATTAACCGTAGCCGGTATTGTCACAGGACTTTGGTTTGCACGCTTATTACGACCGGTTTGTGTGAACGCAAAGCCAGAAACAGATTGGAGCTTCAGGGACCGGTCATTAAATATGGCGAGGGGGCTGGATGAGAAATTGGTTTGACATCAACTAAGTTGGTTTGATTGGATGAGAAATTCAAGACCTCCCCCCTCCTAATATCTGCCCCCACAGTCAGCCATTGTTCATTTAAGGATTCCTTTCCTAGCGCTAAAATTTTAGAGCACCCCCTTAAAGGCTTCTTACAATCCCAAGATCCCCAAATATCCTCATTGATCGGTCCGTGAGGCTTATGATTGCAAGTGTCACTCTAAGCTAAAATACGATGATTATATGTCTGGTTATGTTACATCATTATATGGTATTCGATAATGATATCCATTTTTGCAACCTAGTCCTTCCCTTTTCATTGGCTTCTAAGGCCACGCCGGTCCAATACGGCTTCCTATCTTTGAATGCGATGAAATAATGAAAAAATAACTTCTTTGCATGAAACAAAATTGCTTCTACATTTGCATGTGCGGTCATTCCCTGTTGAAGTTCAATTATAAAGTGCTCACAGGGCAGTGAATTGAACTGTGGAGACCATAATGTTATTTGCAATTACAGAATGCTAAAAATCACGTAACGCTTGCAATATGTTATCACTCCGTTATATCGATTTTGGGGAAACAACACAAATAAAATAATGCATATTATTTAAAAAAAACTTTCTTAAACAAAATCATACAACTAAAAATCATACAACTTGATCATACATTTCATCCTCTGATTCTCCCATTGAATCTGACTCAACTAAACTCTCCTTTTCAAGATACGATTTTGCCAGCTCCTGTAGAAAACAAGAAAAATAGCTTCAATACCACAGTCAATATTCTTTGCAATTCGGTACGAAATTACATAGGGAACAATTTCAAGATTTTTAGCATTTGGGGAAGAGATTTAACAACGCAATGCATTGGAATTTACAGTCTTGGGAAAAAATTTAGCGAGTCCTAACAAATGACATGGAGAAAAAATTCAAAATCAGAAAAGAAGATTGACTCCTGTTCAATGCAAAGTTACAATAAAGATGGCAAAAGAATTTTCACCGCAATTCTATGGAAATCGACAGCCGAATTCTATCATCGATTTGAAATTTAAAAAACAAGATTTTTGATTATCTTAGTAAAAATAGCTTCTCTCCTGCCACTTTCATTGTTATTGTGAATTATAAATCATCAAGACTAAAAATTGTAGTATATTATTCAAAACAAATAACTAGTGAAAATGAAACTGAACTTTGTAGTCTTCATTTCTCTAATTCCCAATGCAACAGCCAAGATTTAAGTCCAACAATTTGGCTCAAAAACAGGCCATGGCCACAGAGAGAACAGTATCAAAATGTACTGAAAATTATTAAGAGCTTTCTTTCTATGAATCTGCTTTTAATAATTGAAAAATTAATTTTCAATTACATAAAAAAGTTTTAGCTATTAGAAATGCATTTTGAAACTGGCTTTCTCATGTTTTACGTCGTTTGTACAGAATAACCCAACAAACATGCCATTATTGGAAAAATTTATGGAAATCGGTAAGCTTCTCGTTTGAAACACTCTTTTTGCTCTTGGGACATTTCTTCTAGATCTTCAATGAAAATACATTTGCTATTGATAAAAAAGTTCATATTTGTTCTTCTTCTGTCAAAGTATTAAAAAGCATTTGAAAAACGTTTACAACACAACTTAGTTTTCTCACCAGCTTTAAAGATTTCTGAGATTTGATTTTTTAAATTTAATTCTTCACCTTTCAGTTAACCTGGTTTACTACATTTCCCCCTCTCCACCCAGACTAAAATATAAATGGTATCATTAACAGCCAAAGATTTGGTACTCAAACTTGGGGGGGGGTTAAATCATACTGGGTGAGTCAAAAGAATGAAGGAGGATATTTTGTTGCTTTATGCCAAGGTTATGAAGCATGTGACAAGTTAAGAAAATGGTATTGGTAAAAAATCGTTATACCAATCTGTAGCTATCAAATGAATTTTATGGAAGAAGAAAACTAAAGAGGTTTCTAAAAGACTGACGTCAAAATAAAAGTAAACTTGTTGTTATCGGAGAATAGAAAAAAATAAGACCTTCTTTTTCATCTCAACATTTCTCAAACAGTAAATGGCAGATTTAAAAACCAAAAAGATTTCCGTGGTAAGTTTGCCTTTGGTCTATATGGGAATACAATTTGCACACTACTAAAATCAAATGGTAACATACCATCAAAAACATCCCTCATTTGTTTACTTACCCAATACGCCAGGTCAATTTATACATTTAGATTTACAATATGTATACATAATAAACATGACATTATAGCTCAGTTCTGAGCTTTTACCTCAAGAGATTGTTCAGGTTCATTTGTAACAATTGTTTCTTTTGATCTACCTGCAAATAATAAAATCAAAACACATCACTGAAAAAAGTAAAAACTCAATTAAGTACAAGAATTTCCTTGATTAAAAAAATTGCATAAGGTACTGAATTGTCCCTGCAAATGTATATTTTTCATGTATGACAGGACGGACAAGCAATAAGATAATAATAACATTGATGAAGAAATTTATTGCACAGATATTGAAAATTCATTTGAAGAGAATTAATAGGACTTTCATAAACCTATGGAACTAATTAATAATAAACTAAATTTCTGTTGCGTTATTTCTTAACTCTATAATATGTTTGCTTTCTTAATTCAGAAAAGATTATAATACAATACTTACCGTTTAATCATGCACCTTTGTTTTTTTCATGGCAAGGCTTGTGTTATTTTGAGCTCCTGTTGCACTCTTTGGCAATATTCTAAACATGGTTATTGATTATTCACAAAATTATGTAATAAGTATAAGTAACAACACCCCAACAGTACTGTAAAGATAAGTTTAGTGAAAAAGATGTTCAAAAACAAAAAATTACCCTTTCTTTTTCTTTCTGCCCATGACACCCTCATCAGTCTAAAAATCGCAAAAAATAAAATTTACTGCATTACAACAATGATATTATTCAAGACATTATGTAAATGAAAAATTGTCTGTTAGAGGAAATTTATTTTATACTGCACAAAATTTATTAAAATTTTAATTAAAATAAATTATTATTGTTGACAGGTTTTGCATAATTTCACTTCAAAGTACACAATTTATCAAACTTTAAAAAGCCCCAAAAGACACAAAGAAAAACTTTATCAAGCTCTAAAGCTCCTTTCCTGCCCTCCATATCCAATAGAAACAAACCTGCTACAGATGTCAAACTTTTTATTATGAATCCTCTCTTCCACAAACTTAAAATCAACTCTTAAATGTTTCAATAATTATCAGGATCTTAAAGAAAATAAACGGATATAAAAGTGGTAATTGCCAAGAGTCAGGCAGCATATGAAAAGCCAGTCAATCAAATTAAGGAGACAATGCTTCCTTGATCAAATCATATAATATGATTATTTCATGTGACCTTTCAAGTAAGTTGCTTGTTTCTTTCTTTGAGCCAATTTGTATTTGACAAATGCATGTCCTCACTTTTTGAATTGGCATCAGTTTATTCTTTTTAAAACTATTTAAAAACAAAGTTTACCTTCCATCATATCTCAACTGATAATCTGGAGCATTTATTGCCCTTTCTGCATCCTCTCTTTTTGAAAATATAACAAAACCAAATCTAAGAAAAAATTTTAATTTATTTGAGTAAAAACGACAAAAAAACGAAATTTTCCACATAATCGTATCACAAGGTTTCATACTGTATATATGGCAATAAGCTGTAATGAAGATTGTGACTCCAAACTTAGCAACAATTTTCATTTTCTCAGAAGTCTGAAAATTTGTCCTATTGTGCAACATTCATAATGAAAAGAGCCTGTACAATAGTTTTCCCTTGACAAAAGGAATGGTACCACAAACATTGAGGCCCTGGCTGACATCTTTTGTCTTCTCAATTCCAGGAATGGACCCTCTATTTGAACTTGAACTTTAACTAATAAAGTAGCAGATAGGGTTTTTGGTGATGGTATGAAACTTTCACTTAGGATTATGTTTTTATTGAACTTTGATTAAAAATGAAATAAAAATTTAAAAAAAATTGAGTATAGGCCACAGGGAACCTTATACTTCAAACTGACCAACAGGGTGTTGGAAAATCCTTATTTCCTTGAATCTTTAAGAGGGAAGGGGTGTCTTTACATTACATTATCATTTTAATTGTAGAATGCAAACATTTACAAATAAAAACTGCATCCTGCATGACTCAAGGGAAGCAGAGCTTATCTAGCTTTGCCATAAATAAAAATACTAAATGAATCTAAATCACAGTTACATATTTGTTAATGATTTTAGATACCAGATAATAATAATTTTAACAATAATAATTTAAGGATTATCATAACTTTGTGCAGCCTATATATATATATACGTGAAAACATTCTTTGGAATTGAAAAAGATTTCTTGGCACACTGGCATGGCGTAGGTATTTGTTTATTGTCGTAGGTATTGTTTATTGTCAATAAAATTTCATTACATAAAGTTAATTGTTATTTTTTTAGTGTGGTGTTTTCCTTTTGGCTGTTCTTCTTTCAACAGGGGGTGCCTTCCAAGTGGGAAATTTGGCTCTTAAATTGTCATCTTGATGTAACTTTAGATTAAAAGTAACTTATGGTTATGGCAAGTGCATTAAATTTTTAATTTGGCTTAATTTACAGGGTAAAAATGGGACATGTTTTTGAGGGCCTCACACCCAAAGTGCACCTTCAGCGTCCTGAGGTGCCATCTCAACTGTGCACCTGTGGCAAACTCTCCAGACTGGGTTGGTTTTGGCAAAACATGTAATTTCGCGAAATAGAGGTCATTTGAATTTGTGCCCCATCCAAAGATTTGGATTGCATGCCAAATAGCCTGCCTTGCCTGGCCCCTAAATGCCATTGAAAATAAGAAAATCCAATATTGCTGGCCCCTTAATAAACTAACCCTCTTGATCTTTTTGTCTTTTTATCTTTGGAGATGTTGGCACGAATAACCTTGCCAAAAAGTTCAAAACATTCTCTTAGTTGTCTGTCCTTTACTTTGAAGCTTATGTTTCCAACAAAAACTTTACAATTCCAACCATCAACAATTCCATCTTTGCAAAATTTGGCAACTGAATCAACCAAAGTTGATTTTAAATCACCTGCCGGTTGACATCTTGATTGCGATTTTGTTCTATTTTGGGTTTCCTTTTCGGGACAAGGAGACCGATAAAAATATTGTTCATCCTTTCCTTTTTCTTTTTTCAGTATTACAGAGTCGGATAGTCCAGAATTGCTTGATAGCGAAAGCCGTCGCTGCCGAATGGGAGTCGCCGACCTTGACTGATTGGCATTCGTTTGCGCCGTTTGATCATCATCATGGTCAAAATCGACTTTTAATTTTAGGCCAAAAATGTCTTCAAGCCCTCCCGAGAGCGAGAGTTCTTTCAGATGCAGCTTCTGTAGCTCCTTCACAACTTGCGAAGACATTCTTTACTAACTCTGCATTTTGGCAAAACAGATCAAGATCAAGGCCTCTCCATATGGAAAGCATGCAATTTCGAGAACAGATTGTAGCAGCTGCAAATGAAAATGCTGAAGAAAAACTATTTGCTCAAAAATATAATTTGAAAATTAAAAAACTGGAGGCGAGGCTGAAAAAATATGGCTGCTTAAAAAATATGTAATAATAAATAAATAAATCCTTGACTATAATTACGCACGGAACTGTATATAGAACCAAAATCTCCAATATAGAATACTATTTTTATATTTCGGGAAATGTGGTGTTAGAAAACAGTCGATGTAAGAGTATAGTTGTACCTTTCAGAATTATGATGTTAGAAAAACAACTAATGTAAAAACTTGTGAACAATTTTGAATCATTGTGTCAGAAAGAAAAGGGAGGAGTTTTGTAAAAAAAATAGTACGGTTTTAAACATGACAAAGTCAAAATAAACAAAAACAGGTAAATTGTATATTTCGAAACATCGTTGGACGGAATATTTTATAGACCAACACCCATTTTTAATGTTCAAATTTTCGTGTATACCGACATTTGTGTTGTGTTTTAAGGACAATTTTTAATATCTTACTCAACATTATGGAATTTTTGCTAAAATTCATACCCATGTTTAGAGAACTTTTGCCTTCAAACCCATCCATATCGATGGTATAAACCCGTACTCGTATATCAGGGTGTATCCCCTGGAGCATTTCTTCTTTTTTTTAAAAAAGAGTTAATTTTTTAAAACAAGAGATTGCGGTTTGCACGTGACAAAGTGATTTGTCGCTGTAAATAATAAATTGCAACATCTTTAACGCAGCCTAACAATAACACATTGAGTTATAAATGTGAAATTACTTATTCAGTACTGCTGTTGTTGTTGTGAAAACTAACGTAAAATGAGTTGCAAAGCTGAAAAGCTACTGAGCATCCCATTGGTCTCATGATCTAAAGAATTGAAGATCAAGCCTCTCAACTGTTCAAAAGAAATAATAAGCTTATTAAACTAACAAACTTAAAAATACCTTTTACATGTAGTAGTGTAGTGTTTATTGTGCATTTTATGTGATTCTGATGTCATGGTCTTCGGCCGGCTTTCAAAATCCGTCAAGTTTTCTTGCGCAAGTCCATTGTTTACCAAGCTGATACCTATTCAGAAGATGCAAAAAATGGAGATGACGTGCTGGGCATGTGTTTTTGAAAACTGGCGGGAAATTTGTTGACAGTGTGTGTTGCCTATTGAATGCACATACCTAAGTTCAATCAGCTTCATGTTATCATGTGGATTGTATCCAGGAATATTATATCCTATCACGGTTAGTATTTAATTCATAAAAATAAGCAATTTTAAAACTCGAACAAAGATTATTTCAAATTCTGAAATTGGAAGTGATGTCTAAAGCAACTGAAACTTCTTTAAAGACGTTTACTTACAAAGATTTGCAAAGAAGAAAGGGTCAAAAACAGCATGAAGAACTCTGAAATGATTCGTAGGGAACATTGATTTTCACAGTTGACAATGGAGGACGGCAAAACAAAACAACTAAATTGGGATGCTAGAAACATAATTTTAAATCTTGTTGATCGACTAAGAGAAGAAAATGAGACAAAAGTTAAAGAAAGAAACGATTTTAAAGCATCTGCTTATGATTTCGATTCGCTTGAATTTAGTTTGTTAAAAATACTAGAAGATGAAGTTCTGCTGGTTCTGTCTAATTTGCACCAAGAAAAGAAAAACACAAAGAAGCTTGAACTTAGAAACATCGAACTCATAGACAGTGAAAGAGAGCTGAGAAATAATTGCACAAAATATCAATCAGTACTTATGAAAATGGAATCTTTTATAAACGAGGCTGTCGAAGACAAGGATTTGCGAAGCGAATATGCTTTGTTTCAACTGAAAACTGAAAAAGAATATGAAATAATTCGAGATGTCGAAGGAACAGCCGAGAATAAGCAATTTCTAGCTGCAAGAGACAAAGTTTTGAATAAAAAGGATTCTATGATAGAAAGATTAAAACTAAGTGTTCAACATCTGACTGATGAAATAATTGAAGTAAATTATGTAATTGATAAGCATTACATTGAACTTGAAGAGAAAAAAATTGAAATCGAAGAAGTCCTCAAAAGAAACAATTATTTATCAGAGCAAAATTCGGAATTAGTTTTTTTAATCAATAAAATAAAAAGCAAGTCGGAAATTTGGAAGGAGAATCTGGAAGGCTTAGAAAATGGTCTAAATGCAAGAGAGGAAGGATTAGCCATGTGTGGTGAACAAAGAAACCATTTTGAGCAAGTAAGCAATCCCAAAGTTATCGATTTGATGAAAAAGGTAAATGCTTATGAACAAAACCTCGAATCTTTGGCCACAATTGTAGCCGAAATCGAGACTGAAAACAAAGGATTTGTTAAATCATTTTTGGAAGACTGGGGAGATATTCATCTTATTGATAGTTGCTGCATTAACGAAGAATTGGAAAGCATAGAAAACTGTTTTACAGAAACCAAAAGTACAGAAACGTTTTTGCCAACGAAAACTATACCTGATACTTGGAGAGGCAAAAAGAAACAAATCTCTAACGGCGAAAATGAATTCCAGAATACTACAACAAATTTGCTTCCCGTTAAAGCGTTGCGTTCTGACAGTTCTGAACTGTACAGAATTACTGCAATAGATAGCTCATCTTTTCTGCACGAGAATGAGCCTGAACCATGGGAAGATTTCGAAGGTCTAAACGAAATAGCGGATGCACAGTTGGACCCGAATGTCAAAGAACACAAACCATTGATAACTGCCTCGAGTAATAACTCAATTCATGAATGTTTTCAAAAAGATTTTTCAGACCACATGATGTCTTCGTGTTTTAATTCGGCTGCAAAACAAGGTGCTTATGTTACATCAATCAAAGAAAACAATGCCTCTGTTACCGCGTTCATTTCATTATTCAAAAACGACAATAAAGCCAAACATGAAAGTGGGTCTCAATTCCTACCAAGCAACCACACATTGGAAGATGGAATGTTGAACGCACACAAAAAGATTAAACAAGCAAAGTATAGCAGCGCAGTCAAAACTTGCTCAAAAAACTTGCAACAAGAAAAAGAAGAAAAAATGGCTGCATTTGGGCTGAATGTTAGTGGAGGTAGCTTGACTGGAAGTACAATGGAAATAGAAACAGATGTAAAAGTAGATATGCGAGTGGATCAGCAAGGACAATTGGAAGGAGATCATCCAAAATATGCACAAAATGTCGAGAATGTGCAGTCGCTTGAAAGCAGAGAAAGTGGCCTAAAAGATGCTTCTGACGTTAATGTTGAAATTTCTACTGTCAATAAGCAATCAGTGGATTCACAAACATTTGAAGTTCAGCTATCTGTTGAGCCACAACAATGTGAAAATGAGACACAAACATTTGAAATGAAATTTCCGGCAGTCGAAATTACTCCGTCATTTGAGCCAGCCCACCAAGGGGAACCAAAAACAAACATTACAATTGAAAGTGATGTTTCAGCAGTCGCGCAACAAGAAGCTGAGACATATAAAAGGGAAATTAAAGTGCCAACAAGTGATATTATTAACACCGATACTGCGACGGTCGATGCACAGGGCGTTGAGACATCAATGATCGAAATTAAAAATGTGACTAAATTTGAGACAAATGATGCCGAAAGTGAGACACAAACAGTTGAAGTTGAATTTTCAACAGTTCCTACAGAACCGACTATAGCACCCAATGAAACTCCAAACGTTCATGTGCCCGCATCTGAAATAACAGAAATTGACGTTGAGATACCAGAAACTCCTGCAATTACAGTTTCAGATAAATTTCCCGACATAGAAATTGATGTTCCAGATTTTAATACATCAACTATTGAAGGGCAATCACCACCATCTCCTGCAGTTGAAGTCCCGGCGATTGAAATACAGGAAAACGATGTTTCCTCGCTAGTATTTCCTGTAGTAAATGTCGCGACAGTTGAGGTGTCACCAATGAAAGGCGAGACAGCTGTTGTTCATGGAGTTGAGATAAATTTTCAACCACAGGTTGAAATACCAGTTGCTCCTGGAGTTGGTGCTAACACTCAGCCAGTCGATATACCGATCATTGAAGTACCACAAGTTGAGGCACCAGTTGCTCCTGGAGTTTCCGTTGATATTCAAGCAGACGATGTACCAACTACTGAGTCACCACAAATTGAAGTTGAGACAGAAGTTACTCTTGCACTTGACTCGAAAGTTCAAACAGTCGATGTACCAACTACTGAGGTACCACAAGTTGAAGTTGAAACAGAAGTTAATCTTGCACTTGACTCGAAAGTTCAAACAATCGATGTACCAACTATTGAGGTACCACAGGTTGAAGTTAAGACACTAGTTGATCATTCACCTGACACTGATGTTCAGCCAATCGATGTACCAACTACTAAGGTACCACAAGTTCAAGTTGAGACAGAAGCAGTTACTACTGCATTTGACATTGATGTTCAAACAGTCGATGCACCAACCACTGAGGTAGAACAAGTTGAGGCACCAGTTGCTCCTGGACTTGCCGTTGATATTCAAGCAGAAGATGTACTAAAGGTTGAAGTACCACAAGTTGAGGCACCACTTGTTCCTGGAGTTGCCGTTGATATTCAAGCAGACGATGTACCAACTATTGCGGTACTACAATTTGAAGTTGAGACAGAGGTTACTGCTGCACTTGACATTGATGTTCAAACGGTCGATATAACAACTACCGAGGTACCACAAGTTGAAGTTAAGACAGACGTTACTCTTGCACTTGATTCTGATGTTCAAACAGTCGATGTACCAACTACTGAGGTACCACAAGTTGAAGTTAAGACAGACGTTACTCTTGCACTCGATTCTGATGTTCAAACAGTCGATGTATCAACTACTGAGGTACCACAAGTTGAAGTTAAAACAGACGTTACTCTTGCACTTGATTCTGAAGTTCAAACAGTCGATGTACCAACTACTGTGGTACCACAAGTTGAAGTTGAGACAGAGGTTATTGCTGCACTTGACATTGATGTTCAAACAGTCGATGTACCAACTACTGAGGTACCACAAGTTGAAGTTAAGACAGACGTTGCTCTTGCACTGGACAATAATGTTCACACAGTAGATGTATCAACCATTGAGGTACCACAAGTTGAGGCACCAGTTGCTCCTGGAGGTGCCACTGATATTCAAGTAGACGATGTACCAAAGATTGAAGTACCACAAGTTGAAGTTGAGACGCTAGCAGTTGTATTTGATGTCCAAGCAAATGATGTACCAACCATTGAGGAACAGAATGTTGAGATTGAAACACTAATTACTTCCGGAGTTGATATTGATGCAGTTGCTGTACCGACAACAGGGTTACCAAAAGGTAAAGTTGAGTCAGCAGAAGTCAGAGTTAAGCCACTATCGGCTCCTAAAGTTAACGTTGATGTTACGTCTGTCGATAAAATGGTGATTGAGGCCCGGCCGAATGAGGTTGAAATATCAGCCGTTGACGCTTTGGATGTTAACATTCACAACGATTTAAAAAATGGAATCCAAAATGGTCGTACTCCATATGAGATAAACAACAACGATGATGGACAAAAAAGGCAGAAAGGAAAAGCAATCACACAGGAGAAAGTTAGGCAAGATGTCAGTGTTCATGTCAAAATTCAACCAACTAATAGAGAATACTTTGCTAGATCTCCATCTAGAAATGAGCCAAAAGACCCGAGCAAAGGAGCATCCGTAGAAATACCTTCCAACTTGGTAACCAGTCTAATAAAAGAGAACTTGAACTTGAGGGGAAAACTTGACGCCATGATAGGGGAAAAAACAAAATTGCTGAATGAAATAGGTAATTTGAAATTAAAAAATAGCAACATCGATCTGAGACTTAAAAACGAAATTGACAGCGTTGGGGCAGAGAAAAATATCCTTCTTGAGCAAATAGAATCTTTGAAAGGACTAATTGTTGAAAACGATTCTTTGCACCTGAAGGAAACAGGATCTACGAAAGAAGAAAGAGAACGTTTAAGTGCTCATATTGATGGCTTGAAAAAATCACTTCTCTCCCGTGATGATGAGCTGGAGGCTTCAAAGAAAAGAGAAGCTTATCTCATTTCAACAAATGAAAAACACCGTTCGGAGATTGCAAGATTGGAGACAAGGTAAAAAGTCTTTGAGTAAAATTTAAAATACCAAGCATAATTTTTTGTCATAATTGAAGCCATTTACAATGATCTACAGTAACAGATGGTTTTCCATATTGCATCGGATGAATTTTATTTTTACTCTATGGTTTTTTAACACAGTGGGGTCAAAATAAAAAGGGGGCTGGAAATTTCCTAAATTTTCAATAGGAGGAATTTCCATATAAAGTGGGGTGACACGTTAAGCCTCTTCTATTAGGGAACCCAGACTACTCGTTATTTATTATTGTAAAGATTGAAGGAAAAACGTTCATTGAGACTAATTACTATTTATGCAAATAGAAAACCACAATATTTTTTGATTATTTTTTAAATAGAAAACCATTGGATGAGGCAGATGGTGTCAAACCGAAGTGTGCAGACTGTGTGACGTTGCAGAAAGGCCTTAAAGAAGAGAAAAAGAAAGTGGAAGATTTGTCAAAAGCACTGACAAAAGCGCAAATTCAAACTCCCCTCGTATCAACTGGAGGAGACATTGAAGGAGATATCGACCTGGATGAATCGTATGGAGCAAAAGAACCAATCAGTCCTCGTGGTAATCAAAAGGATAAAAAGAAGAAGAAGAAAAGGCTTTCAATATTATGTGCCTGAAGGTATGAATTTCTGAGGTATGAATTTCTGAGGTATGAATTTCTGGACAATTATCCGTTTCTTACAAGGAATTTATTTATAAAAGCAACCTTGATCAGAAACGCCAGGCTGAAATTTCTCAAGATGGGGAGATGCCAAATCTGAAATTTCTCAAGATGGGGGCACTGTGAGATGCCAAATCTGTTGAGAAAATATATGATGGTGTTTGATCCCTCCTCCCCACCCCACCAACTTCCAATAGGCGAGGAGTGGCTGCTCCACGAGTTCTAAAGGATAGACGCCCCTGAGTGAAAACACTTATCCACATTTTCTGCTCGCAGTCTGTTTGACAATTTAATTACAGATTTACTTTCGAAATTATTATTTAAATTATTAAAAATTACAGTGCCATCATGGGTAGTTAGACACCACTTGTTTAGCTACATTACCTTTATGTTTTGAATGCTGTTTCTTTTCTAAAGCGACATCACCCATGGTAACAAGAGTTTCGCCACATGGCAATGTTGTTACTTTAAACTCCACATGTTTCAACAAGTGTGCAAATTTTGTTGTTGGTATATTCAGAAAAATATTTGTTTTCAGAAAATATTTCAAAATAAATTTCTCTCCCATTAATGGACAACGCTGCAGCAAAGCCAAGAAATTACCCACAAAACATTGAAGAAAACATGATATCACGGTTTGTGTAAATATGCCTAGAAATAGTCATACGGAATAGGCTATAATTACATTACATTACAGAAAAGTAGCAATATGTTAAGCGACGTGTATATCCCGTAGGCTAATCATATAACCATGTTATGGCAGTAGTAAATTTATATTTTTATAAAAACAATTTAGTATTAAAAACTACAATAGCCCACTGGCTTTAGGAAGTGTGGTTTGTGCTTATAATTTTTTGCTTCCCATTACCCATGGATCTTTATTGTGTCTTACCACCCATGACAATAAAAATGCATGGGCGACGAGAAACCGAAAACAAAAATAGAATTTTCAACACCAAAGTCTCTCAAACTAGAAGCTAAAATAAATTTTTATGGACAAGGAATCTGCTTTTGCTTGTAAACACCATTAAATAGAATAACATGCAATGTAGGTCCGATAGACCTCGGATATCCGTTTTTAGTCTATTTCTGCTCTCATTTTTTTGAGAAAAGGAAAGTTTTGTAAAAAGTGGAGCTTCTCAGCTTCGAGCGTTCTTAGCATTACAGTTTCTTAATTTGTTGGTGATTTCTTATTGCTAGTTTCTTTTAAGCGGATTTCTTAGAAAAAGTCGTGTAGTGATGATTATTTTGGTAATCTTATAATAATAGCGAAATTATGTAATATACACGTTTTTTTATAAGAAACCTGGCTAAGGCATTCTTGAAAGTTTTCTTAATTTTTGACCATTTTGGACCTAATTTCACCAGTAAAAACAAAAACTGGGTATATATAGTATAGGTCAAAAACTTCTATACACAATCTTCACTAAATTATTCATTTGGCATCATGTCCATTCAATTAATCTTCGATAAAAAATTCAAAAATTTCTTGCGATTTTTCATTCACTAGTGAAAGTTTCTTAAATTTTCATGGGTTTCACCGGTGAGTTTCTTGTAAAGAGTTTCTTACAAAAAAAAACCTGTAATCGAATGACAAGGTTTCATTAGCTTTAATTTTTTATGGCATAGTAGCTTTAGTACTGGTCTATACACTATATTTCTTATTTTTAACTGTATTTTTATATTTTCATATATCTATTTTAGCATAGACATTTGCAGACGTCTGATTCAAAAATACTGAGGTGGGCAAATGAGAGAATTTTCTGGAAGATAAATGTCTGGGGGAGAAAGTCTGGGAAAGAAAACCCCCAGAAAACGGTTCAAAGTTTTTAAAAACATTTTTTATTTGCCACGCCTTTTAAACTCTCGGAAAAAGTAGAAAATGCCAATTTTTATCAATTTTAATGTAATACAAAAGCCTAGAAAAATCAACCATTTTAGGATATCGTTCCTTGAATATTACCAAAACGTAATAATTACCATATGCTGAATTGTTTTTGTTAATTTATAACTATTTATAAGGAACGAAGATATATCATCAAGTTATCAATATATCAAGTTATCAAATTACTAATATTTTCAATTAGGCCAGTCCTCTTGGTCAAAATATTTCCAAAATGAATATATAAATCATAGACAACAGCATCGGTTATTATTTTCCAGTTTATGATTAAGTGTAAACTGTTCTGTTGAACAAAGGACAACCCAATTGCTGTTCTCACTCAGAGCCAGCAAACTGCCACCAGTTTCTTTTAAAACGGATTTCGAAACATTAGAAAATTGACTTCACATGCTCCTGGCCTCATATATCAGCATCTAGACATTAAATGTTCCATGATAACAACAAGCATATATGTAGAGACCTCCTCAGATGCGTTATCTTTCGGCCCTTGAGCAACGTATTTTTACGGAGCTGAACTATAATCAATTCTGTGCTGTTGGCCTCTGACGATTGATAACGAAGTATTAGCAAATTTACATGAAATAAATTTTCAGATCTAAATTTTATATTTTAGCAATTATTCCAAGTCTTTAAACGGGTTTATTTTAAACTCACCGGTATATTATAATTTTCGCAATTGTCAGTATGCAATATTGTACTTATTTACCAAGAAACAACTGTAGGGTGTAGGCAGTAATTTTCGTACACTTAAGGTTTGCAAGCCAATATGTCAAGAAACATTTTTCAAAATTGAATGATATATTGTTTCATAAATGTTTAGTTGGCCTTCCTGTTTTTTGGTGTATATCATCATAAACTAGATATTATTCAATGATGGGCAATTTAATTTTATATTCTCTATGGCCGATGCGATAGATTATGTACATTTGCGGTAGATTATGTACAGTTTCCTTTTATTCTTATTTCACTTACTACCAGCAAGGTCTATCTCCAAAACTGAATATATCAATATTTTAAATCATCCCTGTTCTTCTATGTCACAAAGTTATCCTGAAAATCAAAGCAGTACAAACAATCAAAACAATAGGCCATGTTGAAAAATATTATGGACTTCATTTACTGTTAAGTTTGACACAAAATATAATCATGTGTTGGTGGTACACTGATATATTGGTCAGTTTGAAATTGATGAATTTATCATTAAAATCTTATTTTTAAAGTTAGTGTGTACGTAATCTACCGTTGTACGGAAATTATTGCCTATACCCTAGTATATGCTCATCCTAACAATACACTCTTTTCTTTTTATAAGAACATTTTGCCGAGGCTTGAACATATTAAAATTCTAAGAATTTGAGGCTCAAATGTTCCTTAAATGTTCTTATTTTTGCACAGATGTTTCTTCAGTAATTTGATCTCAATTTATGACATATTTTTTTGTAAAAAATTGTTTTTCAAAAAGGGCAACAGTATGAATGCATAATTTCATAGCACGGTATAGAATTTTTTGGAAATTTTGGATCCGAGGCTGAGTATGTTCTTACTATGGTCTTATTTTTCTTTGACAATTCGAGCCTCAATTCTCTTATAAAATGTGTTCTTATAGAAACAAAGAGTGTAGAAGTTTATATATTTTTACTGGTTTTATTTGAACGAAGCATTAAGCAACAACATTGGAAATATGCTATTATTTTATATATCAAATCGTATTTTTGTAATTATTTACACACAATTTTGAAAAGAAAATCAGGATGAAGCATACTTTTAGTTTCTGTATAGTCTCTTACCAAATGTCTGCTGAAGCGCTCCCGTGAATTTTTTCTGTTAATTATACTTTCTATACATCAATCGAAAGCTCTTTTCATGCTGAAAACGAATCCGCATGTATATTGATTTTGAAAAAAGTTACGTCATCATGACGTCATCACACCCAAATCGCCGTTATCGCACCCAAATCGCATCAAAACTTTGTTTTATACAACTCAGAGGTATAGAATGCAATTTTCAATCTTTAAATAGTTATTGTCAAGCCATGACATCATATGTCAAGCCATGACGTCATACGTTTTGTTTCTGTATACAAATCTGCGAGTTGGGTTTCTTGTCCGTAAACACAAATGGTGGTGCAAGATTGAAAAAATCTCTACGAAAGAGAAATTTTACGAAAATCAGTATTCCTTTCTTTCTCTATTTTCTCCTTCACATTTGTGTTTCCTCATACCATTGCGAGATTTTTCACCATTCCTACTATTCCGTAACATTCCGGTTGCCTATCATAGCTATCTGGTAGACATGTTATACACTACGCATTACAGATCATAGCAAAGCGTCGAGCATTGGTCTTACAAAAGCAATAAAGTGCACAGCTATGAAATACAAAAAATAAGTAAACAAACAAAAAACCATTTGCCTAAAAATACTTGGTCATTACAGATGTAGACTATTTTTTAAGAATTTTTAAGTCTAATGTTGGTAGTGCCATGATTTCTTATGAGGAAAACTTTACTGATAAATAAAGGGGGTGAAAGCTAATATGTACCCTGGCACAACTACAACCACCAAGGTGCTGGGCCACGATTTTTAGCAATTGGCCGGGTTCAAAATTATAGAATCTGGTACAATCGTAGATAAGAATGGTACATGTTGCTCGGTACGGAAAAAAAATAGCTGGTATACAAAATCGTTCGGTACGCCAGGCTAAGCTGTCATTAAATTATTTTTTGGGCACTGATCTTGCTCTCTTTGCACTATTTTGCTGGGTCAAGAAAGAGTATGCGAAATAATAAATATAGGATGTGCGAAAAATACTACACGTTTGCAAAGCACTGTGGTCATTAATATATATTTCTTTACATTAGTGATAAAAGGAGAGGCTTCTACTCAAAGTTTGATATCTTGTTTGGCAAAACTAGAAAAGTTCTGACTTGATTTTGTAAACTTTGAGCTATCGCAAAGGAAATTACATTTAGGCAATAGAAAAACAATTCTACATCATTGCTTTGGAACCATGTCATACGTTTTCATTAAAATGCCGTAAGTTGAAGTATCAAAGAAATATAAAGCAAGACTTGCTCTAAGAGTCTATACTATGAGTCTATTTCGTTTCGTTAATCAGTAAAAAAGTTAAATCAAATAAACGATGTGTGACTGTGGAGGAAAATACCATGCAGAAGAGAAGGCCAGAGGAAAATGATAACGAAAATATAAATCTGACATGATGTATACAGAAGCTGTCATACAGAAGAAATCAACGTTTGTGTCAAGATTTATAATTTGTGTTAATCGTATTTCGTGTGTCAAAACTTTTGAACAACTACGATGCTTACAAAAAGTATATATTTCAATACTTACACTAAGATATTTCCCCTTTCCGTTAATCAAACTCAATTACGGTATTTCGAATATATACCCTAATCACTATACTACACCACAGGGACGATGCCATGGGGAGCGAAAGACAATGACTACCCCATAGCAAATAATAAAAAGACACGCAACGTTGAACTAACATACAACTACTACACTACTCACAATTTAAAATTAATGGATACCATACTAGATTCTGTCTGACATTAGATGTCTGGTCAGGGTTTCGAAGAAAATAGATAAAAATATTGTCGCGAGCGCAACACGTTCATGAAGTTAAAGATGGATGAACTGCCTGACATCTAATGTGAAACAGAATTACAAGGAAAATAACATTTACGTTAAGGGACTTGGTGGTTTCTTAGTACTGACGTTTCAATAGATCTCATTCAAACCGACCAGTTTCGGGGATGAAACGTAAAGTCGATTCGAGCATATTTCTGTTCAAGTCATTAGAAAGGTCTTGATCGCCATACAATAAAAGCTGGGTCAAAGCATCATTTGGAAGATCGGTGATTTGTACAAATGGTCGTAATAATTCAACAATTTCAGCGAGAAGATCTTGTCGTTGAACATCGAAAGAAGGGCAAAGCAACAAAAAGTGCTCCGCATCCTCAATGCCATCGCTTGTTGGGCACATTGGGTTTATGGTATCCCTAAAATTATGCTTGAATTTGTGGAAATTCAATTTGCTGAGACCAACCCTTAGTTGAGTAAGATAGGATAATCCTTTTGGATCGTGAATTCCAAAGACAGATTTTGCAGGGGGGCGGATTATCGATAAGAGCTTTTTCTTGAAAACAGCAACAGAAGGTGCGAGTCTCAATTCAGGCTCAAGCTTATTCCATTCAGATAAACAGTTTGGATAGAAGCTAGACTTGAATTTTTCTGTCCTTGCCTTTAATCGCCCAATGACATCTTGGTCACGAAGACGGTACTGCGACTGATGAAGAGGGGGAATTAGATCTACTGTGTACTCGGGGCTAAAATTATTTACAAACTTGTAGAACAAGGTAAGGCGTCTACTCCATCTTCGGGAACTTAGTGACTCCCATCCAAGCTCTGTGTATACAACTTCTCTCCAGATGTTCCCCTCCATGTTCCTGTTACAGCCAAAACGGTAGAATACTGAGCAGACTCTAGCTTTTCCTTTAAATTTGGTAAAGTGATATTTTGACTGAATTCACATACTTAGCAGGAATATGGTAAATGACATCACCATAGTCCAGGTGGGGTCGAACATAGAGCTTATATAATTCGCTTAGAGTATGCCTGGGCAGATACTTATATTTCAGCAAACCAATGCATTTTCTTGTTTTAGATATAGCTGATTTTATGTGAGCTGAAAAAGAGCTCTGAGTCCAGGATAATTCCTAAATGTTTATGTTCATCTACTTTCTTAACAGGTATACCGTTAATCGGATCAGGATTAAAGGATATTCTTAAATAAAAATTTTCGCGAAATATTTATTTGCAAGCAAGGCGAAGCACATGCTCACCGAGAGGTCGTTTACTGATATATATATTTCTACTACCTTAAAGGTGGGTATTCGATGTTATGCTGGTTGCCCGGTACTTCATGTAACACGAAATAACATATATGTACCACAGTGTTGGGGCTTGGGGGTTCGGGAGAAGCCCACAGCAGCCAGAAATAGAAAATGGTGTGCTTAGCAACTGTTGCTATGGGCACAAAGCACTGACCAACCAAATATAATAAGCCTTTTAATTATGAAGCACCCATTTTTTCGACCTGCATGCATATTCATCAGAAAGAGGAAGGCGCAAAGTATGTCCTCATAAAAAAAAAGCAAAAAAGTTTGGATAATCAATTTTCACCAAATTTAGAGTTTACATCCACCTTAATGTGTCAACGTTTCTTGTTGTGAAAATAGTCTAAACATTAAAAAAAAAATGGTTTTACAATAGATTATAAAAAATTCTAGAAGCCCTAAACACAAAACTAAGTTTCAAAACTAAACAGTAAGGAATCAACTATTAATACTTCACCAGGGGACAGTGCAACAGGAAGAAGTTTGCAATAATGCATCAGTGTGCAATAATGCATCTAAACAATATGACCTTTATCAACAGTGATTGAAACAGGGAAACTTATATCCGGCTAATGCAGCTGTCACAGGGAAAGAACCACTAGAAGATAGAAATTGAAGATCTATAGAAAATTGAGAATGGGAGGAGGGTGATAAATTAAACTTAGAACTATAAAGTTTGGCTTGATTCTCAATTCAGTTATCACTGATTGTGCAGCAAGACATTATGCCAATCATGATGTGGCTATAGATAATACAGAAACACAAGGAACGCAGAGAAACATAGCCCTCCTCCCTGGCGGTATTAACTAAGATTAAACCATGTCTTACCTGAATTTAAATCTCTTTTAAGATAAGTATATTTCCTTACTCAGGAACTGCAATAAAATTTTAAGTAACTCCCTGAAGATCAGAAAAACCCTGAGGTCTCAGTAACAGTGTAATGCTCAGTAGGCCTTATGATAATATTCGAGTTTAATTATTATTATTTTTAATTTGTGTACATTCTACATATGGATTAAAGGTGCATCAATATACCTAGTTGGAATTAAACGCATAGCCAAATAGAGTGGGGTTTAGCAATATGGGAGCAGTACAAGTCATTATGTAACTCATGGATTTTATTTTTGTTATACTTTAGTTGAAGAATATCAGATTCACTTAGAAATGCAAAATATATTATTCACAGGAAAAGATACAAAAGTTGAGACAATCTCTTTGCCTTCCATTTTGAAGCAACACATCAAATATCATTTATTTTGGTCCACCCTATACAATTAAAAACAAGGACAATTGCACATCAGCAGACCAACGTTTGATACATCTTGAGCAGCATTTGTATCTGAATTGTATAGAGTTCCTTTACAAAAAGGCAATACACTATTATAATTTGCCATAAGGTTGCATTGATTCACATTTGGTTAAGCAAAAAAAAACTTGGTTTGCTAAACAGCAATTTGCCCACAAAAACAAGATCTTTTATTTATTTATTTAATATTAGCAATTTTTAATGGTAAGCGATTAAGAGTGATAAAAATTTGTTCAATGAAACAAGAAAAGAGATATTCTATACCTGTATTAAATATCTCTAGATGATGAACCCCTTAGATGAAGACCCCTTTGCAAGAGTTTTCCCGGGCCCTAAAAAGTAGGCCAATACGCCAATAATTGATGATGGAATAAAATTTATTTAAAGATTAAAATTTTGTTGTTTCTATTTATTTCATAATTCTCTAATATCTATCTATCTACCTACCAATTCATGCAAACTTCAACAAGTTGAAGGTTATTGCATATAACAAAAAGAAAAAATGAGAAAATAAAGGAATGCAATAGTGATATGATATACCCCTCTGAGTAGGAAATTTTTAGACAGGGAATACTGTCCAGCAATCCAAAAATCACACGTGAAAATATAAAATTCAAAAGTTCAATAATTTTATTTCTTTTCAGCAGTTTGTAATATATTTTTTTCAGCAAGATGTGAGAAGCATTGTTTCTTTTCTCATTCATAAAAAAGCATTAATAAAATTAGAGGCCATGCCATTGATTCTTTTACCTACCATTTCTACCAGACTAGATGCTGCCGCCAAGTGTCAAAGAGCCCCCAAACGTAAATCAACACATAACAAGCTCACCCAATCAACAAGCTGTAAGGCAGTTTAGAGGCCACCTTGCCTGTATGGTTGGTTATGTAAAGTTTCACCCCCACTGTCGCAGCTGGCACCTGATCAAGTTAGTTGGCTCGCAACTACACGTAGGCGAAAACATGCATGCTATCCAACCTGGCCTACCACCTACGCTGAAATACTGTGGTTCTGATTTTTAGGCCCTATATACACACAAATATTTACATATACTTTATAGCCCCCTCTCTGTTCTGATCGGATTGACTCAACTAAACCATCCCTTGGAAACCGCAAATCTCTTGTTGTCAATAATAGAGAAAATAGTTCCTTACCTCCAGCTTCGAAAATCTACAGCCACCTCAAGCCGATCTGTTCGTTTTAGTTAGTTCTCAACCTGCGCTGCTGAACTGCACGAAGCCTCGAGAATTTACCAGGTTTCACTTTCCGCGCCAAAATTGAATTGAATGATTCCCAGTCTTTTTCGAACTCTCGGGCCATCCCCAGTCCCATAATTTGTGAGTTTGCGGTGAGGTAAAATTGGATTTGGTTGACTGAAGAAACAAAGAACCAAACTTTTAAAATATAAAATTAAAATATCTTTTTTCCCTGAATTAAGCTGGTTGAAGTTTTATTTCCCATTGCTTAATGTAGTGTTATTTTGTAATGCTTATCGTAGTTTTATTCGTTTTCTTTGACACAATGTATCAGTAGATATTGTCATACATATTTTTAAAAAAAGTTGAAAATCGCTTATCAAAATCTAAGCCTGGTGTTCTGCCATAAAAACTAAAACCTGAGTCATTTTCTTCCAAATAAGCGCGCCATCGTTTTCATCGAGTCTCAGGCGGGAATACGATAAATATATTTAATTTCAAAAATTCAAAATTCAGGTCTGTTTCTGATCTTTATAGTTTTTCACAAAGCTATTTATTTCGTGCTTTAATCACCAAAACATTTACAAACTTTTGAAATTAAATTATATTAGCATTTTTTCGGAACTTTAAACATTAGAGGCAATGCAAATTGCTTGTACCAATAATAAGTATTTTAAGATGAAAATATATTTAAAATTCCTCATTTTCTTCAAAAATATGCGCAAAACAGAAAATAAATTTAAGGGCGTTAATTTTTGGAAAAAATTATAGATTTTGGGGTATTATTTTTCAAAATACTTTATTACATCATTTGATTTTGTCACAATTATTAGATAATGATCTTAAGGTGAATATTATTAATTTTTAGGGAATGTATTTTCAATTTTTTATAAATTTTGGGATAAGGCTTTTGAAAAATTGATAAATTTTAGGGTGTGATTCTACATGTTAAAATGTCACATAACTGTTTGCCGATTGAAATTACCCACGGAAAATAATTGTTCAGAGGTTTTAGAGTATGAGTTGCATCATTCTTAGGTTGTCTCATAAGGAAAAAGGCTGCGTTCATGGTCTATTCAGTTCGAGACGAACGTACTGTAGTCACCCTTAATGTGGCGTATATGATTAGAAAAAACTGATTATTACCTAATTTCTTGAGTCAAAACATTACTTACAGGGCAAGTCCTATCCTATTGTGGAATGGGCGTCACGAAAAATTTTCCGAGTAGAATTAGAGATTTTCCCGATAAATAGTAAGCTCAGCTTTGCCAATTGGACTTCCAGGAGGTAAAATTTCCGAGAAAATACGAGTGTGCCACCCCCCCCCCCCCCCCAATGAAGCTGGCCCTGAATTTAGATTATACGATAATGTTGCTTTTAAAATGTTCGTCTTTCTTGGTTCCATTTCAGACAGCCAAAACTACAAAAATTAATTGAGATATCCTTTTCTCCGAATCTCCCATTTTTTTCTTCTGATAAGTTTTAGGTATTCGTGACGGAAAGGAATTTATTTGAAACAAAGCGCTTAATAGAGCAACACACAACCAAATCATGCGAAGAGAGCGAAGAGTCAAAAGGAAAAAAATAAAGCAGACTGGAAATATTTTTAAATCTTGACGATTCATATTTTAATTGTGACAAAGACATATTTTTTATAAATTCAATTGAAATATCTACAATTCTGTTCGACAAATTCAAGTTTATTCACCCTGACAATAGTACGTGCAGTGCCGTCGGAACCGCAGGCTTGGGAGCGGGCGGGGTTTAGTATTCAGCTCCCTGGTAACAATAAAACAATGATAGCTTGATGCAATTTTTCATAAAACCTTTGGTTTTACTTTCAGAGAACAACAGCCCCCAACCAGCAGCAGTTTCCGACGGTTCTGTACGTATAAATACCCTTGGCAAAATATATCTAGTTGTTATTTGTACCCAAATACTGTAGAAACCAGCATAAAAGAACCTTTGTTTGTGGGTAACGGCCATGTATACGTTCCTTAGAAAACGTAGCTGGGAGATGGAGTAAAGGTAAGATGGCTATAAAAATTTAGCACTTACAAATTTTCTAATCGGCTTTTTTCTGGGGTGGAGGGGGGGTACACCCTAATATATGGGTACGGGTATGTGCTACCGATATGGATGGGTTTGAAGGCAGTAGATTCTCTAATTAAAAATACCTGGGTTAGATATTATAAATTGTCCTTGATGTTGGGTGATTTGGAATGAAACACAACATCAATGTTGGGTTTACACGAAAATAAAAGTGGCACACTCCCGGCCAACCGGGGAACATATATTCCCCGGGCTTTTATTCTTTTAAAGAAAATATTGTCAAAAAATAATGCAACATTGCAGCCTGAAGGTTCTAGGTTCTTTCATGCGGGTTTCTAAATGAGCAATGCAAACACTTTTAGCTTGTCACACAAATTAATTTTATTATGAAAAAGTTGTAAAAATAATTTTATTAAAATTCTGCGCAGGAAGAGATTTTTACCTCTGTGGAGGAGGATAATTTAAATTTTACATCTGCGGAGAAGTATCTCAGGGGAGGAGTATCTCCGGGGGGAAAAGTGCGAGTCCTTGCACAGAATTTTAAATAAAAATATATTTTTAATAACTTTTATAATAAAAAGTTTTTATGACAAAATAATAGTGTCCCCATTGCTCATGGTTTCTACTGTATCTTACGAACGTTTGCAGTAAACACACTCATGCAACGTATTGTTTCACAGTAAATTGTGCTAAAATTGTTTTGACTCAAGCGGAGGCAAAAATTGAGAGTGGGTGTGCTTGTGAAAACCCCAATACTACGATCAAAATCTGCGGCTAAAGTTCCTTAATTTTTTTGCACACCCAATTCGAGATAAGCCTCGCACACCCAATTCAAAAGCACACCCAATTCAAGCTAAGCATCGAAAGACAAATATGTTATGCAGTATCATACAAAATAAACTTTGGATTGAAAAGACTGTCCCATCCAAGTAATTCTTTTCTTTGTATGTTGAGATCAACATTCGTCTAAACCATATTTAGGTAAGCGACAATCTCATGTCTAAAAAGAAAGGATATAATGAAATTAAAACATTAATTGACAGAACATTAAATTTGTTCCTCTGTTATTTTTTCGTATCTTCTATTTTCTTTAAATTTCCTGAAAATAACAACGTTGGCGCAAAAGGCCTCTGGAAGCCCATTTACCCTTTCCAAGGAGAATAGACCTATTTCACAATGACGTATTTCTCGTTTGAAAACGAGGCGCGAAATTGAAAACGAGAAAAGAGATACAACAGTAAAAACTAATTAGATTAAACAGATAATGCTCACCATTGCAGAATGCATTGTTTGTGTAGCACTTGTCGTTGAGTCATGGGCTGTTTTTGTGCCAACGGCTGCTTGAAGTTTTTTTAGTTGCGATAACAAGGTTCTGAAAAGGTAAAGTACAACATTACTATGGATCAACAAAGAATTCAAAGAAAATTTTCGAAAAAAATGGGTAAAATATCATTAAACTATAATGGAATAATCAGATTTGATCTGATTAAAATTGATCAACTTTACATTTCAATAATTAATCCAGACTTAAATTGAAAGGTTTGTATACTCTATACAATGAAATAATTAATAAATAAAAAAATGTTTTCGATTATATCGTTGTATTGTATTATACAATTACTATACCAATAACTTCATAATTCATATCTAAAAATTAATTAATTTAGAATTAAAATTAAAAGTAGTTAAGCTCAGATTGGTTTTCTTCAGTCATAGATGGTATAACTTGCAATCGTAAAATGGGATCGCAAATAATCAATTTTGAAAGAGAAATGTCCCAGCAACATTTTTAAAAAACTCATTTTAAAATTTAGGGGATAAAACGAAAAAGAAAACTAGAAACGCTCCCTCAAAAAAATCATTATGATGTAATTACGAAGTTTTTGGTTACAAAATAAATTCGGTTGCAAGGCCTAGTATTTTGTAAATAAAATTGAATATAATTAGATTAAGTTGCTGAGACAATCAGCAAAAAAAGCCTTCCAAACATCAAAACAAAATGATGAAAAAAGTTACCCAAAAAAAACAATATCCGTTTGCAGGGATGTAGCTCGAAATCCATAAGGCTAAAAATCTCAAATTGTACTAGAAAGGACGTCTAAAGAGCAAACCTAGAGTTTATGATATCATCCAGTCATCTGCAATCACGCTTACTTGTCCAAAACTGGAAATTAAAATTGCCCTGATTCGTGAGCTTTTAAGTCAGTTTTCAGTCTACGTTTGGACATTAAAACTACCTGTGTTATTCCAACACCGATTTGGGAGTTTGATGAGTGAACCTTTTAAAATCTTAAAGCTCCAAGCCGCAATTACAGTAGACTACAAGTCTGTCTATTCAGTCAGTAAAACGAGTATATTACAAAACACCTGCGGAGGAGTAATACAAAACAAGTCTACCTCTCTCTCTCTCAATTTTTCCAAATCTCCCTCACAATTTTCCTCCGCAGAAGACTCGCACGTTTTTGATGTTTTACTGATATTTACTGATAAAAGAGTGTGTTAATATCAAGTGTGTGATATTACAAACAGAGTGTGTTAATATCAAGACGTGGAGTAGACATGAATGATGTTTTTCCCAAACTGATGTGAAGACTCAGGGATAAGTGCAGTTTAATTTTCATGTTTTGGACAAGTAAACGTTGTCGCAGATGATTAGATGATATCCCAAACTCTAAGTTTGCTCTGCCGAAGTCGCTATGAGCACAATCCTAGATTTGTTGTCTCACAGATTTTAAGCTACGGCCTAATTTAAGGGGAGATAATTTCTTGGGTCACCCGGTAATAATCATAACAAAGGCTAAACTTACTGATTTGTGTTTTCAAGAGTGTCTACTTTTTTCTTTAAACTACCATTGTCACTGTTTATTATTTCAATCCTGAAAAAAAATGTTAGAATCGTGAATCTGATTTATTCTTTTCTGTATAAACATAAATTGAGTCTGCATGCAGGCTAGTCTGAATCCATTTTCGTGTAAACGCGACGTAAGAATATAATACAATATAAACAGCATATTTGATATAAAAACTTACTTCTTTTCTAAAGCTTCCATGTATTCTTTCTTCTTCCGTCGACTTTCTTGAGCTGATATCTGTTCAGAAAATTAAATATATATATATTTATATCACGAAAATCATCTAGAAAATATATATATAATACGTGTATTTGATATCGTAATTTTTTGACATTAATTTTTGGTAGGAATTTCGAAAAATGGAGACTTTTGGAAAAATCATGATGGTGAGACCTCGAGCTCGGGATGTCCCACTAAAAATTAACAGCTTTGATCAAGGCTAGCGGTGCGAGTTTCACTCAAATTTATTCGAAATAATTAAAAAAAAAATTGTTCTTGGGGGTCAACTTACTTAAATATTGACACCTAGTTTGTTAGTATTTTTGCATCGAGAGTTGAGATGATAATTCTGAAAGTTCAAATTTGCCTCCAACCTTAAACCAGAGGTCTAGATTTTGGTGTAAACAGCGTTTTTGGATTTCCTAAATCATAGCCTTTTACAAAATAAACAAATTTTATGGTGCTTGGAAACACACTAGGAAAGAAATCCAAAAACTAAAAATGAAACGCTTATTTATGGATGCAGATGATGTGCTTTCTATTTTTCAGCATTTTTACCAAAAATTTCCAAAATGAAACAGCAATTTTAGTTTTCAAACCGTTTACACGAATGCGGTTTTAAAAAAGTTCACTTTGGCTTTCCGTTTACGCGACGGACTACTGATTTCCAAGATTCTTTTTGGAATCATTGTTCAGAAGTGTTTTAAAAACAAAGTATATGTTATCTGGAACACTGCCGTGATTCAGAAAATCCTACGACACGATCCTTTAAGAGCGTAGGCCAAAATCACAAGCTCTGGTTTTGTGTGGGAGGCAAATTTGAACTTTAAATGTTACTATCTGAATTCTCAAAGACCAATATCAGCAAACCAGACAAATCAGAGATTTTAAAGTTACCTATCGAGGATTACATAAAGAAAATTTGTTGACGGATATGAGCGATATTCTCAGCACTAGCCTTAATCAAACCTGTTATCATTTTTTTGTGGACCTTTGAAACTATTCATAAAATTTTCTGCACGCATTTATCTTTTGAAAATATGACGTATGGCGTACAGTTGAAGCTATCTTTCTCAATCTCACTCAGTTCAAACCCCCGGTTGAACGGAACTGCTCTGTAGTTATATGTCCCTTAAGAGCTTTGGTTTAGCTAATCTCACTATCTTCATTCCCCTTGAGAATTCAAAACATCAGGGGTATAACTGTACCATCCCTTGAGAGTTGATTTAAATTCATTTATCTAACAGTGGCAAATTTTGTAACACTAATGAAATTGAAACGCCAGTTTCAAAGCGATTTGCCATTCAAGTCAAAGCGAATTCTCTCAAGCAGAACATCAAAACATGGCCTTGTTTGTTTTGATTTTCTTCTTGAGAGAATTCGCTTTGCCTTCGATGGCTAATCGCTTTGAAACAGGCGTGTCAATTTCATTATTGTTACATAATTTGCCTCCGTTCGTTTATCTCGAATTCACATTCCCATTGAGAGTTTGTTCATCCTTTTGAGAATTCGAAATAGCGGTAAATAACGAAATAGCGGTGAATAACGTTAACACCTCAAGGCATTAATCGAGGAGCGGGATCCAGACCGCTTTAGATAGTTTCAATAAAATGAAATGCACACTCCATTTTAAAGTTTTTTGAAAAATTATTTTCGGAGGTAAATTTAAATGCCTCGATTCTTATCTGCTCATCGGAACTATTTCATATAGCGAGAAAGAAAACAAATTAGTTTATTCAACTGTCATGGTTTTTGAAAGGAGAAAGATTCCCAATGAACAGACACGAACCAAAACATTTGGATTAATAAAAAAAAATAATTTTACACAAAAGAAGCATGCAATTCATTTTGTCGAAGCATCCTAAAACAGTTTAGATCCCGCATGAACAATGACATAAAGTGTCAATGTTATTAAATTCGGTAAGGAGAAAACATCTATGATCAACCAATCAAAGATTAGAAAGCCTATGTTGTCGTATGGTCCTTTCAGGCGAAGAAGAATCAAGTCATACAGCCTAATTCTAAATAGCGTAGAACGTCAGATTCTCTAGAGGTTAATGCACACAAAATTTCTTTTAATTTCAGGTATTAAAACAAAGTTAAAAATTAAAAATTAATTTGGTTTTCGTGGTACTCCCGGCAAAATAATGGCATAGCTTCGATTTGTTGTTAATTTGAAATAATCCAGACGTAAAAAATAAAAAATAAAATCTCTGAAATAAAAAAATTTATCTGCTTACCTTGTTTTTTATCTTTCGTCGAACTTTCTTTAATGCTCTTTCTTCCACCTGTTTGAAAGTAGAATTCATCTTTATTCTCAGTTTTGAACAAAAATAAAATTACTTTTAAAAATAAATATAGCAACACAGTAGAATCGATAACCCGAACCCTCAAGGGAAACAAAAATTTGTTCGAGTTATTGGGAGTTCGAGTTATCGAGGGACAATTCAGTGCAGAAAGGTCGCACGGGACATAGGAAATTGTTCGAGTTATCGAGAATTCTCCAATATTTGTGTCACAAAGAGTGAGTTCTCATGTGTTGCTTAGGCCTTTTTAGTTAAAAGCTGTCATTTCGTTGTGATTGAAAACCTGGTGTTAGAAGATGAATATCTCAGTACCCAAGGCATCTATTTTGAAGCGACAAATACTACATTTTAAGTTAACTATTCAATATTGCTAATTAGGGACTAGTCATTAAATAGTGCGAGGGGGGATGGACGAGAAATTTATTTGACATAAACAAAAATTAAAAATCTCTAATATCGTCTAATTAAGTTGAAGACTCTCCTTTTTCAGCCACCTTTTCAAGGATTCCCATTTTTGGCGGAAAAAAATTTTGAAGACCCCCCTTTAAAGTTTCTAAAAATTTCAAGATCCCCAACTTTTCATCCATGCCCCCTCGCCATATTTAATGACCGTTACATTAATAATATCAAATCTATGAAGGGAGTATATTTTTCATCAGGCCTTGTCGACGGTGTTACAATATTTTTGGGACACCCCAGGTACAATGAACATTACCAGGTTCTGTGCCAATTAACATTTAAAATGTACCTTAGATAACGGAAATCCTATGGGTATTGGTAACCCTTCTGTGACTAGTGTTCGTCTCTCTTCTTCGGAAAGGTAAAATGGTTGACGATCTTGCGACTGTTGAAATAAATAAATGTAACGTAAATATACTATGGAGACGATCATTGTTTCCATGCTTTAAGAAAGCGTTTTTAAATGTTGTGAATCTTCGTAGCAGCGAAGAATTTATTCAAACATCCAAATACTACCCCTACCCAATGGGGGCAGGGGTCAACCACCCCTCCAAAATGCCATTTTGCTAGTCATTTTGCTATCATTTTGCAGCCCAGTCGACCATTTCTATAAATTTGTGATTTGGCACAAAATAGACTTGGGGCAAGTCTACCCCTGCCCCTTTTTGAACCTGAAACAAACTCCTTCGTGGGAAACGTCTCTGGTTGGCCTATGTTACCACATATTTACTTGTCTCTACATATATATTTATTAATCTGGTTGCCCTATGTTACCATATATTCATCAATATTTATCTATCGAAATTAATCTCTACTCGGCAAAGGGCACAACCCAAAATGTTGTGTTCTCTTCCGTCCAAGGCATGATAATTAACTTTTAATCATTTTAACGAAAACGGCTCCTTGTGATTATATGGAAACCTGTTTTGGAAGCAGCATTAGTTTTAACCAAAGGAGCTTTTTGAGATTTAGTTGTTTGGAAGCTTCCATCAAGAAATACTCCTTTAGGATCATTTGTTGCGTTTTTGAAATATTTTCCACATTTTATTTCTCAAATTCAAGGCTTTTTGATTAGTTTCTGAACTGTTTAATCAGATGATGTGTGTTTTTATCGATTGTCTTGTTACCAAACAAGCTGAACACACTCCAGTTTCTATAGTTTAGGTTTATCGAGAGTATAGCACAACTCAATTGATATTATAGCACAGCGTGTTTATTCAAGTCTAGTATTTATGATCCAATATTTGATAAGTTTTGCAAGAGATTTCAATTTAAGTAGAACCTTGCAAACAAGAACAATCAAGAACTAGCCAGACTGAAAAACAAGTCACCAAATAATGGAAAATGTACATCTCCGGATCATGCCAGACCAGAATCACAAGACTACACGCTTTTTTTAATAAGAAACTTTTTATAAGAAACTCACTGGTGAAACCCATGAAAATTTAATAAACTTTTACTAGTAAATAGACTATCTCAAAGTCTATTTTTTTGTTTAATCAGTAAATTTAAAAAAACTTTTGCGGGGGAGAAAAGGAAACTGCGGAGGAGAAAATATTTTTCTATTTTCTTTTCGCCCTCTGCAATTCTCCTGCGCTGTTTCTTTTTCTCCTCCACAGAAATTTATTTAAATTTCCTTTATTTAATTAAAATTTCCTTTATTTAAGTTTATTTAATTGAGAGGACATGATTTTTGATGATTAATTCAGCGAAGACGTTTTATCCTGTACAATATATACCCAGTTTTTGTAATGGTTTTGTGGAAAAAAACTTCATTGTAAAAACTTTATTTTTATTCATATACATAGTACTAAAAACTTAATTTTTCATATAGAATTAAGAAATTTTTAAGAAAGTTTTACAAGTGAAATTTGGCCAAAAATAGTCAAAACTAATAAACTTTCACTAGTGGAGCCTTAGTCAGTTTGCTTATAAAAAATTTATATTTGAGTAATACTGATAACTATTGAAATGGTAGTTCTATAGCTTTGAAAAAAGAACATATTGAATGCCTAAAAATTAGGTTCTTTTTTGCAGGGTTTTACTGTAATCCCACTTGGTTACGAATTCATGAAATATTTATACTTATGAAAATAAAGCTTGGAAAAATATTCAAATTTTTCTCCGTAATAATTTAGATTCTTTGTTCAAGTCGGATGAAAAGTACTTTATTGATTTACACTTGCGTAAAATTAAGGGATAGAAACAGAAAATAACAAACATTAGCAAACTAACATGAGTAAATTGCAAACATTTTTGGGTTATTATTGTTTTAAATAAAAAAAAGGCAGAAAGATTTTTTGATCGCAAGGAGTTGCAATTTGTGAAAACTCGTTTCCATTTATCGCAAGGAATGACAACTAAAATTATTTTTTCTTGCGACTCTTAAAGAACCTCTGCAATTATATGGAAAGCCGGCATAAATTCTACTTAAATTAATACTCAATATTAAATTCTTCGGTTGGACACTATATCATATGACTTAACGTCTGCGGACTATCCCCAGGTATGTGACAAATATCATTTGTTCTTAAAATGCACATTTCAAAAACGTATTAAGAACGACATGTACAATACGAAGTGTGCGATTGTTGTTTGTCATATATCTGGGGATAGCTTGTTGCCAAGAGCATGAAGTATAACAAAGAAATTTAACTTTGCGACGCCCTCTCAGCAGATGTGGTGAAGGCGTAATTCTTTCTGATTAAGTCATATAAAAAGCCTTAACGAAAGTTAGATTAAATTCTTGAAGTAAAAAGGTAAATTAGATTCGGCGAGAAACAAATTTAGATTAAATTAGGCAAAAAAATCTAGCTTATATTAAGGGAGTGAAAATTCAGATTAGATTAGAAAGGTAAAAATGTTACATATCACATATGTATTTCCCTTTAATGATTTGTAAGTTTAGTATTTAAGTAAATTTAATTTATTTTATTTTGGTTCAACATGGATTAGTCTCTTTGATTTAATTTAATATCGATACATCTTTAATTTGATTTAACATAGATACGTCAATATGATTCTGAAGATACGAAGTATGAAGTTCTCGGACTCCAATTCTGAACAATGAAGACAATAATGGGGTTCCTCGTGGTTCTTTAGATCTTTAAGTATATCACATTAGATTTCCAAAGAAAAGAGTTAGACACCTAAATGTCAAATAACGTATTTCTTACTTGTTCGCTCGTTGGTGTATTATCTGCACTTGAGTTTGAATATTCTTTATCCCCGAATAAGTGATTTGGAGACGAGGATGAGCATTCAGGAGACGGTTGACCTGACGAATCGTAACCTGAGTAAAAAAAGAAGAAAAACATGTCATAAATCATGAAATATTTTATTTGTGCAAAACAATGAGTTACTTATGAAAAGATTAAGAGAATCTTTAACATACAAACTAATGAGGGGGAATTCCTCATTTTAGGAAAACGCCCAGTTTTCGCCCAGTTTTAGGAAAACTGTAAAAGTTTTCAAAAGACTATTGTTTCGGGATAGTCTTAGGTAATTATAAAAACAACCCGTTTTGGGACAAAGGTAGTCAAGCTTTGGGACAAAGGTAGATAAGAACACATATAAACTGAGACAGACACCGATCCCTTAAGCGATCTTAGTGAAAAGACTGAGAGATCTTAGCGCTCTAATCTAGGGTGATCTGCGATATTAGCACAATGAACAGAGTACCCAACAACATTACAGTAGAATTCAGGGCTTCCTTGTAAACAAAACCCAGAAGAGCTGTTGTTTCCTAATCCATTGTGTTCCTGTACCCTGCTGACGCAACAACAACCCAGAAGAGTTGTTGCTTCCTAATCTATTGGGTCCCTGTGCCCTGCTGACGCAACAACTACCCAATGCAACAACCCAGAAGAGTTGTTGCTTCCTATTTCATTGTGTCTCTGTGCCTTGCTGAGGCAACAAAAACAACAACCTTCACGGGCACTGGGACACGGGGACGAGTAAACTGTTGCAGAAAACAACAATTCGCGTTTCTTAAAGCCAATGAATAAAGGAGCTTAAGAAGTGGGAAAAAGTAAAAAAGAATTGTTTACGTCAGTCAGAAGTAACATTTCGGAATGCACAAAACGCAAACATTTGGCAGTTAAATGTTTATTAGTTATAGCCTGCGCGTATCCTCAAACTTTCCTTCGACGCAGGCTAGTTAGTTCTTGTGAGCACCCTTGATCACTCGAACTTACCGCGATAACTCGAACGATTTCCTATATCCTGTGCGCGACCTTTCAGTACCGAAATGTCTCTCGCTAACTCGAACTTTCGTCATCTCGAGCTAAATTCTTTGGTCCCTTCTTGATGGTTCGGGAATTCATTTTATATCAACCCTGGACAGACCATACGACCATGCGCTATACAACGTAAAAGGTCACATTCGCAAGGGATAAATGTAGTTAAAATGTTTAATTTATTTTAGAAATTTTAAGTAATTTTTTAATCCTAGTTAGTTTACGTGTAATACGGTTTAAAAAATTAAAATTTAGATATTATTATCTTTTATCTTTTAATTAAAAATTAATTCTGTTGTGTAAGGGTTTTATTTTAAATTTTAATAATTTTTGATTACATTTTATTTGAAACTAAAACAATATTGAAGATTAAAATAATTAAGCTTATTTTAAAATATTTTATTTTAAATTATTTTAATATATTTTAAGTTATGTTGATATAATAAAAAGATGAATTTAACAAGGATGCAAAAATCATATTTTAAAATTTATTTTATTAATTTAATTATATTTTTTAAAAACTCACACAAAGGTCGTCCATTTTGTAATGAAGACAGCTCAGGAACAGTGCAAGATATTCTCGATAAAAGTGAATGGTTGCCTATGATTAAAGAAATCTCTCGGTTATAACGGATTTATATTTATTTGATTCTGAATTATTTTAGGCAGAGTATACTTTTAACCTTCGTGCTTCAAAAACGTTAGAATGACTAATTTAATAAATCAGAATTATTTCGAATAAACGAGTGATAGGAGATTATTCGTGTAACATGCAAAAAACCACCATTACAGGAAGGACTTTCATTCCTTCATTTTTGTGATGTTTATGTCCTTGACCTAAATTCTATCTGCAGAGCGCAAAATATTTCACTTGAATGCCTTCAGCACTACGTTCGATTCGGTATTTTATAAACCAAAAAGATCTCTGGTGCAGAGAAAGCAATAGGTATTGTTCTTGCAAGTGCTCCAATTTTATTGGGAAGCAAAGATCTCAGAGGATCCTGTAACCGATTTGAGAAACAGTTTCCAAACCGATCTCTCATTAAATCTCAACACCACAACAACAACAACAACAACAGCAACAACAACACTAACAACATGTAGAATAGAATGAAGGAACTGTGTAGCCGGTAGCCAGTCTAAAACAAGGTCTCAAGAAAAGAACTCAGTTTTGAGGTCAGGTTTTATCTTATCCAATTAAAATACACATAGAATGAGTCCCGGTTTTCGTGGGTTCCGCTCCGCTCGCCGACAAAAAACAGCATCAGCTATGAAGGATGGCTGAATGATTTAGAATAAACAAATAAACAAAATACCATTGATAACAAACTAAGGATATTCTTTGAACCCTTTCACGGATTTATTGATGCTAAACAGGTACATTTTGCATGTATCTCATTTTGCAGGGGGTAGTACATGCAAACAGAATTAACTTATAAGATAAACTGACATTAAAAAATCTTAAATTAATAAAAAGTTCTGCCTGCTGAAAATATGACGTTTCACGTTGTTTGTCAATGGGCCATATGGCTCTTCCCGGGGTGAAAGGGTTTTCTGAAATCTATATAAAGGTATGTCAGCATTTACCTCCTAATAATATGACGTTTTACGTTGTTTGTCAATGGGCTATTTGACCTTTCCCGGGGTGAAAGGGTTAAAGATGAAACGTATCTACAAGATTATCTTACAGCACAAAAAATAAAAGTAAAAAAGAACCATTGTATTACTATCTGTGATCTGATGTAGATCAAGTTGTTGCAACAGCCAAACAATATATTCTGTCGTTAATTTCGTACAAATGCGAGAGATTTATTATCTCATTTTTGTCTGGGGAAGATTTGAGGTTTTATAAGAAACCGACAGTCTTGAGGCAAATGACCTCTAAATTAAAAAAAGTCAACCAAAAACCGTAACAAGACCAACATTTTTCTACCTCAAATAATTTTTCCCCGAAGAACTCCAAAACATTTTAATCAATATGGACATATGCGCAAGAATAAGAACAATTTGAGAACAGTTTGAGTCCCAAAAATCTTAAGCACACAAAGCAATCTGGTTGTAAAACTTTCAAGATTTGATGAGGACATGTGTGCAAAAATGAGAACAATTTTAGAACAGTCTGAGAGCCATTCTGGTCGTTGTATTTATAAATTGTACCATCCCCACACTTCTACGAAACGGAATTTGTTTATTCAAAGCGAGTAACTTAAGTTCAAATGAATATCATTGCAAAATCCGCGAAATAAACTTTGCACTGGTTTACTATTTCTAAAGATGTAAACGCTGCGGAGGAGCGTGTTTCCATCACTGATCGAGACTGTGATCCCTTTTGTAACGACGCTGTCGTGGTTGAGGTTCGATCTTCGGCCTATCCTTGATTCTGAATTCAGAAGATCACGCCACTGCGCCACAACACTTTCAAAATCGAAACTCAAGCAAAGTTCCAACATAAAAAAGCCGTGTTAGTGCAAAAAAAGCACCGAAAAAAAACAATATTTTAACGAAAACAATTACTAGCTGTGTTCCAGTCCACCCAACGTCCACCCTCACTAAGGGCAGACTTACTGCACCAGTCGTAATTTGTCTCTCCTCCGCAGTAGCGAATCTAGGGCCTGACGTAATCAGGCTACACATGGTGGATGGGTGGGTGGACTGGAACACAGGCTAAAAGTTTTCAAGCTTGTTGACAATCCCAGTTAGACTGGTAATACCACAGCAAAAATTCTGGACTTAAAATCCCCAACTTCTTTGGGATCATTGAAACGAGGCTTCAAGGGTTCTTTTGTTGAAGTTGGATATTGTCCTTGTTCGAAGTTCGAATAGCAATTACGAGGCGGAAAATCCAGTCCAGAAAGTCCAGAAATCTTCCTGTACTCTTATGAGTCGTGGTTTAGTCTTGCATAACTACGACGATTGTAATAGGTTTAAACCTCAGTACTAATTTCGGAGAAAATATAAATCTAAAGCGACCTTTTATGAAACTCACAACGAAATAGAAATTGTTGTGGTCAATATTGGTTGCATGTATAATCGACTTATGTTTCTTTCGCTTAAAAAATACCTACCTAACATATTTAATCAACAAAAAGATTCCATATCCTTTTGATTAAACTTTCATTTGTTGTTTATAGAAACAACGTGTCAATAAATTTTATAAGAATCTCCGTGTGACACGAAGTCATGTCCGATTAACCCAACCTTAACCTTCATTTGTGTGTATTTTCTAAGTTATTATTCAAATCATTACACAATCGGCCTAAACCTTTGCAGCGGCGTTCTACTTGTAACAAAAGAAAAGACCACTGCGCTAATATATAGCGGCCAGAGACTTTTTCCTGACATCAGGGGCGGTCTGGCATCAAAATTACAGGGTGGCTAGCAGACCAAAAGGGTCCGGTCCGGCGATCACTACTTTGTCACCCGAGCCACCGCCCCGTAAAATAACAGTTGTACATTGCGATCATCATCATCATCTATACATATCAGCAGTATTCTGCCATAATGTCTCCAACAATTTTCTTCCACTTTTCTCTATCAGATGTTAATTCTCTTAGTCTTATAACTGTTATTTCAGCAGGTGTAATGTTTATATTAAGAGCAATGTTTACTTTGGTTAGATCTTTTTCTATTAATTTGATCCATGTACTCGGAGGTCTCCCGACATTCTTTTTCGCATATTTTAGACTTTCTTCCAATGCAACTATTGCTGGTTGTGCATCCAATCTCATGAGATGATTGCGATCATATAGAGTTATTTTGAAATGTGTATTTTAGAAAGAATAATATTTGTCATTCATTTTATTGAAGTATAAACAAAAGATATTTAGGCTCAACCGTCAGTTGCCTTGGTTATCGAATAGAACTGCTTGACGCCAATGAGGGACTACTGGTGACAGTACATGACCAGATCGTCTCAATTCTATGTACACAAACACTTCAAAAAAGTTTTGAAAACAGCCTCGTTTCAAAAACGTTTTGCTAGCAAATCAAATTACCTTATTTTAATTTCTTGCAGTTTGAAGGAGCAGCAATAAACTATTCTAAATGGCAACAAGTCTAATACCAGTCCAATAGGTACTATAGTTGTGATAGTAGCAAAGAATAATAAACGCAAAAAATTGAAGGTAAGATTCCTTCGTACACAGTGAAGTTTCACATTTAAGAAATTCATATTCCGACCTCAGGCTATGGTTCTATTGCTACTAACCTTATCTACACGACCATCTCTAGATGTATGACAAATAATATTCGGTCTTAAAATACACACTTTAAGATAACTGTTTAAGAATGAACTGTTATTTGTCATATATCTAGAGATAGCATGCGTCCTGATCTCCAGTATAATCTAGTACCTACCCTTATCACTTCTACCTGTCCATACCCCAGTAGGCTTGCTCCAAGTCTCATTAGTTAAATCAGTAAAAAATAAAGTTAAATTAAAAATATGTCCCTGCGGAGGAAAATATTGCTAAATTTTCTTTCTCCGCAGAAGCATATTTTTATATTTTATTTCTTTTTCTTCTGATCATAGACTTAGAGCAAGTGTAGTACGCCAGCGGCCTTCAGTCAAGTTCATAACTAATTTCATATCAGACACGCATTTGTGTATTAGCTGTTTTGTTGTATGTTGTCTTGCAACAGTTCAATGTGGCTGACAAAAGAGTTCCGAGGGCGAGTTTGCTCAACAAACACAGCTAAATAAAGATAATCTCGCGAAACAACTAAGCAATAAGAAATTTCGTGTTTCATAGTAACGGCTAAGCATAAGGCGACGAATGTATCTTTGAGCAATGAATCAGAGATTAGAATGCCATTGTTTTATATCAGGGACTCACCATTATGAAAAATTCAACCCACATGTCAGTTACCTGTGGTTACCAGAAGAACAAAATGAATTGAGAACACTACCGGCGAGATACAAAACTTGCTCTCAAAGTCTGTTTCATGTTTAATCCTAAAATACTGCTGCGTGGGGAAGAGAAAGATTTGGTCTGCGTGGGAAACAAGAGCACAAAATCTTGAACTGTGTTTCTGAGTATTTTTCTTTTCCACTCGCAGCAAAACCTTGTTTCGAGGAATATATTTTAGAGAAGGTATACCCCAAGACTGGCCACACCAATCGCTTTGTGGATATTAAATTAAATTGCTGAACGCCAACACCAGTACGCCAACAAGAGACTGATAATCATACAAGAAAAATATCGACCAAATAAGATATCTTTTTTCTTAATTGAGGCTGTAGTCAAATGCTGCAGTCAACAACCTCGTTACTAGGAATGTTTCAGGATGAAATATCCCTGGTGTACCTGAGCTGGCAAGACCATACCAGTTGTTTTGGCTCTTGGGTTATGCTGTGTGGACACCAACAAGTGAATGGCGACAAAATATACCCAGAAATTGGTCAGATACGTTTTGAAAACAATCGTGAATTTTCAAGAAGTATCAGCTACTTTTTTTGTTAAATTGTTCTCCTTTGTTTGGTACCAAGCGTAACACAATATAAAAGGGAATGCTAGTTTCCGAAATAAGAAAATTTAAACAAATAATAGTTATTTTTGCATTTGTTATTCTTTTCAAATTTTCCGAAATATTTTCCGTCAAAAAATCAATGTTAGAAAAGTGTACTTCAGCAACTACAAGTCAATCCAATGCTACAACCTCAGTCTCAAACTCCAAAACAGTCGCTTATGACGTAAATTTGAAGGACCACGTGCTCAGGTACCTTGCCCAATAAAAAAGAGAAGAAAATCCAATTAACTGATCTACCAGGGGTCAAAAGGTCATTCAGTAAATCTTGATAAAACACCTGGTAGTGTTTTGAGTCAATAACAATGAGCGCATGTTTAAAACCCACGCTTTTTGCAGTTAATTATTGTAATAGAATAGTTTAAACATTTAAATGTTTCGAATAATTTATAAAAATAACACCGTATCACCCGCTTCTTCGAATGATCGTTTAGTTCGAATGTTTGCTATTTCGAACGAAAATATAGTTGAACATTTCTTGCTCGAACTCGCTAAACTCGAACTCAGTTTGAGGCTACGCGAGGCTGGTAGTTCGAGTTTAGCGAGTTCCAGCAAGAAATTTTCAACTATATTTTCGTTCGAAATAGCCAACATTCGAACTAAACAATCATTCGAAGAAGCGGATGATACGGTGTTATTTTTAACAGTTTGAGTCTGCACGCGCAGGCTACGAACTACCCGTTGTTAGTTAACACAAACCGTTTTGTTAAGTCCCTTGAGAGCTTTCAGTGTTCATCTACTTTCGGTTATCTCGCAAAACAAAACAAATGTTAACTAGTGGCCATTCCTCTCGAGGCTTCGACGGGGTGCGGCTGTCTCCCTTGAGCGTTTTCAGTGTTGATTTAGCTTTGGTTATCTCAGAAAAATGTCCATTCTCTTTGAGAGTTTGAGGTGGTGGGGTTCAATGCTCTGTATATCCCTTGAGGGATTTCGTTGTTTATTTATCTTCGGTTATCTTAATAAATTGCGATCGCAAACGAGCGCTCATTTCCCAGAACCAAGCATAAAACATTTTAGAAAATTAAAAATTGAAATAGGTTGAGAAATTACAAATATAGGAAACATAATTTTAATTATATTTATTTTAGTGTTAAAATTGTATTTTCTGTATCTTTTTAAATTAAACGCTGAACAGCGTTTTGACAATTTTGCCGATTTGAAAATTTTGCCGATTTCTCATTTATCTATGCCTTAAATAGTTATTTATATGTAAAAATGCTAAAAAACAGCACATCATGAAGACGTTACGCGTATTTAAAAGCGACGATACACGCTGATAAAAAACTTTTTAATAGGATATTTCAAATTTCCATAGCAATCTCGCAAAGCAAGAGGTTTCGAAATTTAAAGCATTTTTTCAAATTGCATTCATAAAGGAAACCGCATTAACCAATGGCGTTTCCAATGGCAGGCGATCTGTATAGCCTCGTTCTGAACATGAATGTTTTGAACACAAACATACGCACGTACGCACGTGTTTCTACAACTGGTGATCAAAAGGTGAAACCATGGTCTTTTGGCAGCTCACAGTAACTGTGAATTGTAATACAAATTTCAGCAAAAATCAAATTATAAATGAGTTCAATATAATTTCACCACCAACCCCATACAAGTATACAGTAGAACCCAAACTCCTCAAACTCATACCCCGTTATCTCGAACCAAATCAGAATAAACACTGGAAGCTCTCAAGGGATATGCAGTACAATTGAACGTCGAACCTTACTATCTTGAACTCTCAAGGTGAATGGAAATTTGAGCGAGACTTTTAGATAAACGATAGGCTAATAACCTTAGCTAAATCCATACCGAAAGCTCTCCAGGGCGCCACGCGATACAGCTGAGCCCCGCTGAACCCTGCAATGAGGACTTCTCGAGGGGAATGAACATTTGTTAGAGATCTGCAAAACAGTTTGACAGAAGCCAAAGAAACACCAAGAGCTTTCAAGAGATCTGCAAAACAGTTTGACTTAGCTGGGGGTTCGTGTTAAGCGAGTTCGAGAGGTTCATCTGTTATTTAACAGCGATTCGAGAGGTTCATCTGTTATTTAAAACTACTTTCAAACACTGGTATACCATTACTGGAAGACACTTCTTTGACAGTAACACAAGAGAATTCTTACTGTATTTGACTGTATTTGACTCCAGGATCCCTATCAGTTATGTCATATTGCAATGGATCAAAATTTATACCATAATTTTAACGAGAAAGCAATAAAGATAGCTGTTATTTCTTCCAGTAACATGGCAATGAAATATATCGAAAAACAGTGGCTCAGCTATTTATTTGCTATGCTGAGTAAAATGAACAGCGAGAAACCATCTCATGTATCATGTCAGGTATAGCATGCAACTGCAAAATTACGTAATAAGGAAAAAACCAGAAATAAACACAAACAATCTATCCGGTTGTTGGAAGATTTGGGATAATCCTTATGTAAATATTGGGCTGAGGGGCTAATGCCTGTTAAACTAGGACTAAAAACAAAATTATACACGCGTTCTTGTGTAGTTTATTGCATATTTTTCCAAACGTTATAGTATCTTTTGCAATAACAATATCAAATGGCAAGCGATTCCAATCACTGATAATTCTTTGTGTATAAAAGTAGGCCCGTTAAAACCGGGGCGACCCGAACACACCTCTATCTTAACCTAGCTATATTATTAGATAGGGGCGGGCGCTGCTCTTATCCTTGGTGGGTCTTGGCTACTTACACTATTGTTCAAAACTGGTATAAATCAAGGAGCATTTTACTTCCTTACAAAAAAGCGTTCAACAGTTTTCAGACGTAAGGATTTTCAAAGATTTTTAGGGATCTTCTTCAGAAAGCAAAAGAGATTTTTGGGAATAAAATTCCCCTTGGTATAAATAGTATTTAATTTTGGATGAGTCAGCTTTTTAATATATCATATTAACATTTCTGCAATTAAGCATAAACGGAAATTCACAAGCAGAAAACCGACTCAGTTGTTTGCATGTTGACATATGAAAAAAAGGTTGAAGAAAAGCATTGCTTTTCAGCTGCATAAATGTTTGGGAAACTACAGTCTGAGTAAATATGACTCGATCCACTTATGAACCGAACCGTTCACGGTGGGAAAATGAATGAGCAGAACTTTAAAAAAGCTAAAGAAAAAGCAAAAGACACAAATTAAGGGGACTTGCGATAGACAAGACACTAATACAAGGAAGGCCTAAAACTAAAAAAACACTTGAACCCCGCTATCTCGAACTTTCAAAGTCTCTCACAAATCACAAATGCAGATTTGTGAGAGATTGTGAGTTTTCAAGATAAGCTAAATCAACACTGAAAGCAATGGTGTAGAAGTGAATCGATAGCTGAGGGGCTCTTTGTGGGGGTTTAGCATGGACCCCCTTCTTGACTGGAAGCTCCCAAGGAATACAGATGAACGTCACTCATTCGAATCCAGAGAGGACCGAAATTTGCTTCAAATAACGGGAAACCAATTAAACCCTTTGAAGCTCTCAAAGAATATACAAAACAGTTGGAGTTAACAGGGAGTTCGAGATAAGCGAGTTCGGGTAAGAAATGTTCTAGTCAGAAGCTGATGCAGACTGCGGTGGGGGAGGCCTATTGCTCCTAAAACAATAGAGAACAAATGCTTCCTCATAAAATTATAATGACTTCCCATTGTTTTTAAGATTATTGGGGTGGCTGAAACCTTCCCTTGGTTTCCACGGCATGGCAATGGCGGTGTGTATGCTTTGTTAAAGAAAGGCCACTACAGTAGATCCCCTCTATCAAGAAACTGCGAATTAAGGAAATGAGGCTAAAAATCTTCAGGAGAACAATAGAATAACAATAGAGTGATTTAATAAACAACGAGGCTAAAGCCAAATATCCAGTTTCTTAACAGCGGAGATCTCAGCACTGTATCATTGTAGTCACGTGATAACTACTCTGTTGTTTTTTTTTAATGAACATAGTTGTTTTAACATTGTTATTTTGGAAGCTGGAACTCGAAGATTTAAATATTTACAATAGCTTCTATTGTATTGTATTTATTACTGTATTTGATGCCTGGGCAAAATATTAGCAAATAATCGCTACAATTATTTGCTGTTTCGCGAATCTCGCGCTGTTTTCTGTCATCTTATTAAACACCAAACGAGAAATTAATAACTCACCAGAATCCGTGTCGTTTGATTCTAATTTGACCATCGATGCAAATTTGTGAATCCTTTGCTGGTCTTTTTGGTGTTGCAAAGACCCCAGCCTATGTTCTGGCACCCTGTGTGCGATGTTATTTTGCGCCTCTGCCTTCAATCTTTGGATTAATTCTCTCGCCGTCGCAAGATTTAACGAGTTTTTATCAATTTGCGTCAATACTTTAAAGTTGTGTGCTTTTTTCAATACTTGCGGAATGTCAAATTGTTTATTGGGTATAGATCTTGAATTCATCTCTTGAATTGATGTTACCGAGTTCAGTTCTTGACCGGGCCCCAAAAATGGGTCCGGAGAGGAGGATTCGACGGCATTCGATGAATTGTAAACGACATCATTTGTGTATTCGTCTGAAATCATGTTTAGCGTTTCCAACAGAGTTCCGCTTTCCATTTTAAAATGTCCGGGCATGTTATGATTGAGGAGTTTGACGACTGAAGGATAAGTGCTGGTAACGGTTAATGGAACGTCTGACAGTTTTGAAATTGGGGGATTCAATCCGTTAAGATTGCATGGATCGTGAATCGGCTCATCGAAGAAACTGTTTAACCAGTCCACGCCTTGGTCTAAATCTTCCGCATTCGGCTGTTGGTAAATAACAAGATAGGTGTTGTATAAAAATTACGAATAAAGACCACGATTATAGTTGTGTTGTTCTAGTTGTTCATTAAAGATTTGAAGCCAAAATTGAACAAGCAGTCAGATTCCATCGCCGCCAAATTGTTCATTTAATCTTTTTGGCGCCAATCATCTGAACCGCCAAAATTCTTATGATGTGATAAAAAATCTTTCTATTGATTATAGTTGTGTTTATTATTATAATTGTAATAAATTAAAATATTAGATATTGACTATGATATAATGTATTTATTACTTTAAATCTACAAGTGTGGCATGATCTAACGTCAGAATTTCATTTGATATGATAATGTTATAACTTTTACCTAAAGCTGGTCAAACTTTTTGGCTTATACGGGACCGGTGCAACTCAAAATGACTTTCTAAAAATATCGGTCCTGTATGAAAACAAGACAAAATGTACATGTTCCGTATAAAGGTCTCTCATGAAAACTTATGGTCTGGTTAAAAACTGCTATATTGAATAATTTAGGTAAGATACCGGCAATCTACAATTTCCTTGATTTTAACTTCGTCTACCTGACGAATTTTTCAGAAACAAAAACGGTTTGTTTTTTAATGAAAGTCTAGGAACAGGATTGGTCCTTAAGTCTCACAAATTATTTGGGGGTTACTTTTGATAAAAAATGATTGAAACACCCTTGTTCCGTATATACTTGGACATTAGTCACAATCCCGGATAAACTTGATCAAACAAGATTGTGGTGATGTAATTTTTTTGTGTAGATAAACTTTCCCTAATCCCTAATCTCGTGAGTATGTATAATATAATTGCATATGGTCATTATAACGTTGGGACGTTGGGGGGTGAACACTATGCTTGAAAGGGGGTCATTTTGGAATTTACGGGTTTGCGGTTTTTAGGTTATTATACTTTGGTTTTTCGGTATTCTTCCTCAAATTGTGCGGTATTTCAGTTTCGAGAAGGTTTACGGTGAACGGTTTCTAGTAATTTCAGCATTCGGTATTATCGGAAAAGGTTGCAATTTCTTAATTAAAATCTTTTCTTAATTGTAAAAAGTATAGTATTACCCTGTCTTCTCCTGTCAGGCTGATCACGGCAAAAAGACAACTTCAATGTATTTTAGAGTACAGTTCTTAACCTCATGAGTACTCCCCAAAGAGTACCCCCCAAAGAGTACCCCCCCCCAAATAAGATTGCTGGCCATTGTTGTACGATCGCAAAAAAACTCAAAGAGAAGAAAGAATTACGATTGCGATGCAGAAAAATCCGATTACAAATGATTTTGTCGTCATTTACAATACTCAGGAATGCAAAAGAATGTTATTTAAAAATTAAAACAAAAAAGAGCGAAGGTCGGGTTAAGCATGTTCATAGAGTAAAGTCCAACGGAGAGGTCTTGGATGGGAGTCTCTACCACGCCCTGAGTGGTTCCTAACAAAGAGGCAAATCCATTCCGAGTTCTATTTTGGAGGGGTTAGCACAAACATACGAACTCGATTGGAAAGAAAAATTTGTTGAAACTCCGCACATACAAGACCTCCAGGATCTCTTTTCTTTTGGAAGGCGGACTTTGTTGGACCTCACGCAAATTTTAAAAATAAGTGACTTGAAAGTGCTTCAGTATACTTAAAATTTCTTAATTTTTCACAAATTTTGTGCTGAAAATTAGTTTCTTGAGAAGCGAGCGATAGCAGAAATACACTGTTTTAAATTCAGGAAAATGTACTATAGCACTTTATACAATGTGACAATCATTGGCATTTCAGGTTAAAATTAAATCAGTTTCCTTTTACTTCCTTTGAAAACGAAATTACAAAGAGAAATAAAATTGATAGTTTCTTGATATTTAGGGCTGGTACTCCAACATCTCCAATACTGGTTTATTATAAACTGGTTTCTTTAAAAATATGACATTTTACGTTTGTTCGACCAAGGGTGAAAGGGTTATATGCTACGGTAAACATGGAAAGTTAAAACTTAAAAGTGAATCAAAAGTAGAAAGTTTTTTTATATTATGCAATACAACAATGAATTCTGCGCACTGTCTTTTAAAGCCATTTCAAAACAAATGCATTTATATTTTCGTCTGTTCTGGCCAGGAATTTGGTGTTCAAATTGGCCTATTGTTTTAATGAAAATAACTGGCAGGTCGATCATAAATCAAGAAAAAAACACTTCCAGCATCACAACAGCATTCACGGATTGCAAATAACCCTGTTTAGAATTTGAAAAAATATTTTGTAAACTACTTTTCTTCATTGTCCAGATTATAAAAATAAATCTCATATCTTAACAAAATCATCGCGACAAAAACAAGCACAATGCCTAGTAAAAGATTTAAATGAAATTTGATCGATAATAATAAGAGACCTGACAAACTCTCACAACAAAACCCTTATTTGAGTAAAAAAAATCTTTGGTAAACTACTTTCCTACCTTACATTATCCTAATGATACAAAAAATGAATAAGATATGATATAATAAATAAGTAGATTTTAATCGTGAATAAAACATTTTTTAACAAAATTTGATCGATAATAAATCGAGACCTAACCCCAAGCAACAAACACATGTTGAAACACTTTATTTAAATGAATTTTAATTCCCCATACATTACTAACTAAAAAATCTTATTTATTGAAATCTGAAAAGATTAGCAAACAGATATATATGAAATTACTGTAGATATCTGGGATATATTGAAGATTGAAACACTTTAAAATAAAGTCAAGATGATTTCCGTGACGTTTTTCAAAAACTATTTCTGACATTTCAGCATGTTTTCCAACATTACATCCTGGGAGGTACTGTAAAAAGGAACATCATGCAGTGGAACTGGGCAGAAAGTCTGACAAAATTAAAATTGTACTCACGACGTTGGAAGCCCCATGTCCAAACTGGTCAAATTCAGGTTCTGGTATCATGTTATCGAGAATATTTCCACTGTTATGGCCATAGTCTTCGAAGTAATGAGGTTCTTTTTTAACGAGATTCAAATCTAGTTGTAACTGCTCCATGATGAACGATAACTTTGCTAGTGAACTTTCTCCAGAAGGAAACACCCCTTTTCCAAAGCGTCGCCGGTTGTGCCTCTCCTCGTCTCAACCCAGTCAAGAATCCCCAGGCGATTAAAGTATGGTAAAGTCTTTTGTTGATTTTCTACAATTGAAAGGAGTCAGAAAGCCATGAACACCGCAAAAAGGCTAGCCAATCAGGCACCGCCAATATCCAAGGTTAACCAATCACGTGCGATTGTTATCGGAACACCAGGCATCGATGGTGATTCCCCCTGTTTTTGTTCATGAAGATATCCAAGATACCGTTTCGTGCTTGGAAGAATTTGCTTTTGCACAACACATGGAAACTGAATGTAGTTATAACTAAGTGATTGTGAAATAGAAGTAAATAGGGTATGGTGTGAGACAAAACAATTCCTCGAGGTAGATCAACACACTCGAACACACTCCTTTTGTGTAAAGCAGTTCCACTGAGAAGAGGGCAAGGGGACAAATGGAGGAGATTGCCCCTGGGCCCACGGTCAACAACTGCCAATGAAGATTAATTTGAATCCTCTGAACGAAACGGGGTTTTCAAACAGTTGATTTCCCAGGGGAGCTGCCATTTCTCCTGGCGTCCTTGTTTGGAAGAAAGAAAGAATGGAAATGCGGTAGAGTTAAAAGTTTCTGAACGCATTTATCTTTTTTCGGGGCACAAAGTTTTTTTAGCAAGAAATTTTGGTTATTTTGGTTTGAGTTGATGCTTTTGCCAATCAAAATTTTCTCTAAACAAATGAAACTTTTATGACATTGCATGCAGGGGTAAAATGAACGAGATGCTATTTAAAGGGGAAAATGCTGGGGGTAAACGAATAACCCGACCACGGCGAATGGGAAGTCGAAAATTCTTAAATGCAAACAAATTACATGGTTTTTTTATATTCTCTGGGGACAGGGGCGGGTTAGAATTTCTAAACTGTTTTAATCCCGGAAATCTCGTGCGCTATTTGGGAGTGAAATGCCCGTCAATTTTTCTCGTAACCTTTCACACCCCCATGTAAAATGTTTGCAAACAGTACTCTATAGTTGTTACCTGCTAGTTCGTTCAGTTCATTTGGTATTTTCCAACCATTTTTTCAAAAACTTTGCACCCCATAGGAAGTTTTCATAAATTTGTTGTACACTTTAACTGTTAAAGTTTTTGTACCCCTGCAGAATCTGACCCGCCCCGGTCCCCAGACAAGTTCAGCTTATTATCTGCATCGCTTCGAAAGAAAAAATCCAAAACAAAATGGAACGAAATTTTAATGTGAAAAACGTTATAATTAGTAGTTCGAATCAATTTGGGTGGTAGAACGCCGAAGTTAAAGGACCTTGAAGGTTCTTCGTGATTTTTGGCGTAGAACCTGTACTTTCTTTAAGTTAATTTTGCATTTCCACCTACTTCAATACAGAACTCTCACGACATAAAGTTCTTTATAGCAAGTTTTTTTCACGTTCAAAGGAAAAGCTCTTGTAAATTAAAAAATTAATCAAGACGTGACCAAATGTAGGTAAAAATGCAAAAATTGGTTCTCAGATTAAACAACATAAACATGATATTTTTAATTAGGTCTAATCTAAGTTCCTAATGGCCAATGTCGATGCTTAATTTTTATTATAAAAATTAGGTCGAAGCTCCTAAAAATACCTTACTTACCAGTTTTGTGACAAAATAACGATCCTTCAAATTGAGAGCACCTCTTCTTGCAAAAGCTGCAAAATAAATAAATAAAACCTCTAACGAATTGATGATTTTACAGATTTCACCTGCTCAATTTTTCAATTCTTCAGGCCGCAGTCGTGACTGACAAGACCAAATTCACAGCTTTACAGCAAAAGCTTCATATTTTGGAACATGAAAACCACAGTTAAAGCTCCTGTCACGGAAAATTCTTGACAGGTAGTTTCTCGCAACAGCTCTGTAGAGCAGAAACCCGCATAAAAACCCCACAAATGTAAGAACCTCTGGGCTGATATTTTCTATCACTTTTTACAAATTTAAATTCAAAATAAAATTTGATGGGAGAGAATTTAATAGATGTTGTAAGTGTCCAATTGTTGTAGTGATCTAGTCAACTCATATTTACCCCTATCCCCAAATACGCTTTCTTAGGTTATCTAATAAGTAGACTGGCTCCAAGTCTATTTCGTTTCTTTAATAAGTAAAAATGAAAGATATATCACTGCGGAGGAAAATATACCCTGTGGAGGAGATATTTTAGAAGAAAAAGAACGAAAATAAGTTCTTATTTTCCTTATGTTTCTCCTCCGCAGGGTATATTTTCCTCCGCAATTACATATCTTTTATTTTTACTGATTAACGAAACGAAATAGACTTGGAGCATCTAACAAGAGAACAAATACCAGGCTAATACCCAAAGATACATGTTCTTTTATGCGGGTTTACTGTATACTGCGTATCAATCTATGGGCCTACTATATTAGTTGTATGATTTACCGTGTTTTTCTCTCGTTGTTTCCTCCATATCAGCATGCTTGCTTCTAGTTCTCCGTGACGTTGCAAATGTCTAACTTTGAACTGACACAGTTAGACAGTCGCAATATGGCGGAGGACTAGAAGCAAGCAAGCTGCCGCAGAGAAACAAAACGAGAGAAAAGACAACACGATAAGTCATATAACTAACAAAAAGGTGCATCACGGCCCTTGGTATTGACTTGCTCCAAGTCTATTTCGGCAATGGGCATTAGGAAACGTGAGTTATTGTCCATCACTGTGTTTCTGTACCTGTTCCCTAGAGGAAGCAATACAAACCTTCACGGGTACAGGGAGATAGAGAATGGGTACAGGATCACAGGGAAGGACAACAACTCACGTTTCTTAATGCCCATGTTTCGGAAAAGAAAAGGATCTGCGGAGGAAATATACGCTGCGGAGGATGAAACCTCACTATATTGGCCCATTAATTCTGATCGTTGGAACAGTGGTCGTAATAACAAGCTTATTAAATTTATAAAATTTATAAATAAAAAAAATAAGTTATACCGGGCGTTCCAAAAAATATATACGCGTTTGCAAAACTGTCATTGAGGAGCTTAAGTTATGATTATTTTATTTTTGGTTAATTTTAATGAAAGAAGCTTTAACTAAAATGTGGGTATTTTACTCAGAAAAATCTACCCAATGATTGCTCGGTTAGACTTTACTCAGAAACCAAATAAATAAATAAACAAAGGTTTGAGTTTGTGCAAAACCAAAAGGATCATAATGAGCATAACTGTCAAAACCACATTGCCACTAGTCTACGCGTAGCCTCAAATCTCAGGCTACATTACCACTGTCAATGAGCGTTGGCCTTATACTATACTTATTATGGCCCCATAATAATTATTACTTATTACATATTATTACATATACTTATTATGGCCCCAAGTCTATTTCGTTGGCTCTATAAAGTTTTCATAGCATTCCCTCGATATGGCATTCCCTCGATATATTGAGTGCGAAATACAATTTGTGATTCGGCACGAAATAGACTTAAATCTTTGATAAAAAAGCACGAGGGAACGTAGATACCGAGGGAACGAGGGCACGTACGATAAAAAGGCACGTGGGCACGTAATTTAGCAGACTCAGAACTAAAACACGTTTGCGAGATGTTCTTATTTTCAGCGGCCTAAGCTAGTTAGGCATCAGCTTTTCTTGGGTCGCATAGAATACGTGTATGACATTATGTTAGCTTTAGATTATATGTCTTCTATTCTATGTCTTCTATGAAGAAATACATTGAACTTGAATTGAAATATATGAAAATTAATGTCGATTAACCATAGTTCGCGCTTCGCCCAAACTTTCAATTATATCGAGCCTGATCTCAGACTTCCATATATACGTATGTAGAAAACATATATACGGAAGTCACGAATTCATGACTATTTGAATATCACATGACCAAATAGTATTCTGCCTTGTTCTTTAAATTCAAAACAATTATTTTTTCTTGCCATCCTGTGTGACTCCTGGGAAACAAGCCTAAACTCATCGAGAAGCTTCACGATAAAAAGGGTTTCACACAATCATTTTTTTCAAACACCCATTTAGCGGCGATTAAAGTTGAGCTCAAAATTCTAAACATTACGAAATAAGCATCCAATACGACAGTAATTGCTGCTGTGGAGTGCCTTAGAGAAGAGAAAAGCCTTGGCATGAAACACGTTTCAATGAGATCCTTTCCGTTCCATTTCAAATCTAAGTAATCTACCAATCAAATCAATAGAAATTGATACGAACGCAAAAATTCACAAGGAACGTTTGGCATTAAAAAACAGTATTTTTTGAAAACTTTGTAAAGTTTTGAATAGAGTAGAAAATAAAATAGTTAATAATGCGATTTTAATACCCTTTCACAGAGCTTTTATTTGGAACGAGAAATTTGGCTGGTAGGATCCTTTGCCCTGGTGCCCCAAATGTTCTTCGCAGAGGCGGACTGGGCCAAGGAGGGGGGTGGGGTGGATTGGGCCATCGAGGGCACCATCAAGATCCCTATGGAATTAAGGCAAATACAGGGGGACCAAAAGTGCATTGTAACCGAAAATCCATACCCTTGCCAATCCGCCTCTAGGTCCTAGCACCATAGGAGCTATTTTTGCTTTGAAAACAGGTCAAAGCAAATTATTCAAGCAGCTGGATTGCAGAACTTGTTGTCTTCAAGCCCAGAAGGAAGCCATTCTACTCTGACTTTGGAAGATTCTACTCTGACTTTGGAAGATTGAATCATCCTCTGGATCATTCTGGTGGCAGGACGAGTCTCCATCCTTGTAAATAGGTTAGGTAGGATGATCCGGGTACCCGAAGTTGAAAATAAACCTACATTACCTATATTATGCTATAAAATTGTTTGCAATCAAGAACAGATTCTTTGTCAATATAGACTCGCTTCAAGTCTATTTTGTACCAGGAAAGGAAAAATAAAGAGAAAAGAAGATAAAAGAGAATGCGGGGAAAAAGGAAAATCTCTTCCGCTTTTCCTTTTAAAAACTTTTATGTGTAAAAAATGTGTGTAGGATTCTACCTGAAAAATAAACTCTCATTGAACTAAACTTCGGGTAATAGTATGATCAACCTGCGATATTTGTCTCAGCATACGAACCAATCTTCAGGGATCTTTTTGTTGCGTCAGGGCACAGGAGTACTAGGACGAGCCTCACTCCTTGCAAACAGGTTCTAAGAATACAAAAACAAGCGCTAATTGTAAATATTGAAGTGTAAAGTTATCAAAAATGTAAAACAAACATTTGTAAAATATTGAAGTAAAATTTGTAAAAATGTGAAATGTTTGTGAAACATTGAAGAGAAATCAGCAAAACTGTGCATAAGAACACTTTCTAGTCATTATTCCAATAATATTTTGCCACAGAAATTCAATCGTTAATTGGTAAATTACATCGGTAAGAAAGACTAGAAAATTAAAACAACAAAACAGTTAATACAATATTTTCACCAAATGAAAAACAAGGAAAAATACCGAAATTTCTACAGTAACACAAAGATGCTAGAAGAAAGCGTTTATGAGCCTCGCTAGATTGCTACACAGCAGTGTTAAATTCCGATTGATATGAAGTTTTAAATCGTATTAAATCGTATGACAATGTGACCATGTCAAGGGTTTAAATGGTTAAGGGACTTGAGATTGCCTAGCTTTAACTAATCAAGCAGGTCCTTAAAAAAGTAACACGTTTGATAATAATAATGATAGTAATAATAGTAACCTTTTAACAAAAAACCTTGACAACTGAGATCCACAAACTGGACTATGATGGGCTATCTGCCAAGGTTAAAATTTAATATAGACAATGTACATAGTATATAGCTACATATTATATTCCAGCAAGAGATGTTATCACTTCAATCCATTTTAGAAAGCTCATAATGTACCTGAAGAATTTCGTAGGGAAATGTTATATATGCAGTAGTTCTTAATAGTTACTGGTAATATATCATAATAAAATATTGACATTGCACATGAAAAAGCGTCAAATTTAAACACATATAATAGCAGTTCTTAACAGTTATAATTTACTACCTTACTCGGCAAAATCAGTACCTGGAGAGTCTTCTCTAAATCTTAAATTTGAGATCATCTTGAAACCAGAAGAATATCCATCTAAACAGCCAAGTCTACACCAGAAAAAGTTCAAACCACATCTATATTCTAATATTGGAATAAATATAGAATTAGTTATATTAACAAAATTTCGCAAAATTTGCATCGTTAAATTTAAATGCACGCAATTCAAGTGTTTTCTAATGTGTTATTTAGGCCATTTTAGGCAAAGCCTCTGGTTTTGCAATGATTGCAAATCTGCTGTTTGAAGATGAATATCTCAGTACCTAAGGCATCAATTTTGAGGAGTAAGGTACCAAATTGTAAGTTGCATTCAGTTTTTGCTGTTGCTGATCTTTTATATAAGGCTACATATTATATGGCAGCCAGAAGTGATATTACTTGAAACCGTTTTAGAAAGCTCATACACGTTTTGTTTATAAGAAACGTTTTATGAGAAACTCATTGGTGAAACCCACGGAAATTTAAGAAACTTTTACTTGTGAATAAAAAATTGCTAAGAAACTTTTGAAATTTTTAGTGAAGATTACATAATGCTTAATGATTTTAATGGAGAGGATATATTATTAGATGATTGATTCAGTGAAGATTTTAGATCGTGTACAATATATACCCAGTTTTTGTTATGTTTCTGTTTTTAATGTTTTAAAGTCCATATTAATATAATCTAATGGCCAAGATGTTAGCTTACTGTATTCAATGCTTATATGCAGTGAAACATTTTTCTAAAATCAACCAAATGCTGTGAATGAACTTGAAACTGACGACCCTGTGAACTGTAATCAACCATCACAACATTGCAAGTTTAATCTTTTGTCAATTTCAACACAAGCATGTTCATGAGAACTCCTTTTGCATTTGGATCTTCCCAAACGCACATATGTTGTTGTGGTTTTGACAAATGAAGCTTGTTGGCTAAGGGCTAGACTGGCTACAACAGTCGCTTTGTCGCTACTAAGCGCTCTATAAAGCTACTAAGCGAAATAGTAGGGACTGGTGTAGCTAGTCTAGCTAAGGGCATGTTTATATGGAGAAAATATAGGCCCACCTTTCAGGCTTTGAGTAGACTTTCCCCACGTCTATTTCTTTTTAATACAAATTGAGAACTGAGAATAAAAAACAACAAACGGAGGAAATTCAGAAGATATTCGTTTATCTCAAGATTTTTCAGGTTCTTTTCTCGTTTGTTTATCTCAAGTTCCTTTACTTCCTTTTCTGAGATTTCCCCTTCTTATAGAATCCTTTGAATTTTTCATCTAGTGTTTATATGACAAGGTAGCCATCGTATGGTAATATTAGAGCACCAATTCTGGACTTGAAATCCCCAACTTTATGGGGATCATTAAAACGAGGCTTTAAAAGTTCTTTTGTTGAAGTTGGAATTCCATTGTTTGAAGTCCGAATTACGATTACGAGGCGGAAAATCCAAATCCAGAAATCTCTCTGTATTTTTATGAGTCATAGTATAGTTCTACATAACTACGACGATTGTAATAAGTCAGCCCGGATAGGTGAGACCTCATTCTGCGAGAGGTGAGATCTCGCTCAGGTGGATGAAATTTTCAATATACTGTATCCACCTAAGTATAAGTCGAACTATTGAGACTGGAAAAAGTGTCCTAAAATTAGGGGGTCGACATATACTCGGAGCCAAAAACGTATAATATTAAGAACATTTTTAGACCATTTTGTATCCAAATCTAGGGGGTCTACTCATGCTAAGTGTCGACTTATACCCGGACGGATAGTGGGATAAAAGTTTGAAGGTGTGATGTAAAGATCGGAAGGGGGGATGAAGGTTGGAAGGTGTGATGTAAACGTCAGTTGTACATATGAAGATAATAAAGATAATAAAACACAGAAAGACAATAATGATCCTAATTTTAAAGTGCCTCTTCTACAGAGTAAATTGAAGAGCGAGAATCCATGGCACCATGAGACAGCAGAGTTTAAGAGGAATACATGCAGACAACGGCAACGGCAATTTAAGGTATTCTTTGTTTCAAATATACCCAACCTTATTCAGTTAAAGGCAGTCTGTCTCTCATATCATTGGTTCAAAGTACAATAGAAAATTAACGACAACATAATCGCCTTCCGCGGGAGCCATATTTTTACAGTATTTTTATCAGGCTAAAAACAAAATCTGGGCTCTAGTATTTTTCTATTGTACTTTGAACCAATGACATGCAAGACAAAGCCTTTGAACTAGACAGGTTTCATTCACGCTTTATTTTATACTTAAGAGACTATGCGATGTTTCGCTGTTGAAATATAGAACGTGTAAAGTTACATGATTTTTATGTCTTGCGTTGATCAAGAGTACTAAGGGACCTTAGCCTGACTACATCAGGCCCTTAGTACCCTACTGCGGAGGAGATTCGGAGAAAAAAGCCCCCACGCTGGCGTCATCCAAATATCTTTAGCCAAATATCTTTAGTGCAAACGTAAATTCTCAAGGAGATCCTGAAGTTTTCTTTCAGAATTTACATCGCCACATCTGTATGTTTTCAGTTGTCAATAAAGCGTAATGGTCATTCCCTGTACAACTAGTTCGCATTACCAAAGGTGTTGCCACTTCTTGAATTCCGAAATAGATTAACCTTGTTGATATGGAAAAAGTAAGAAAAATGGCTTTTCTAGCATACAGATGGTATACTGGGTTTATCTTGGCGATCAAACATGACGGGAAGGTCCCTAATATGTATCTTTTGTCGGCAGTAAATAAACCCCATTTACCATTTGCTTGGATTTTCTTACTTTTTCCTTATCAACAAGGTTAATCTATTTCAGAATTCGAGAAGTGGCAACACCTTTGGCGAAGCGAACTAGTTTTACTGGGAACGGTAATTACGTTGTGTTGAAAGCTGAAAACATACAGTTGCGGTGATGTAAATTCTGAAAGGAAACTTCAAGATCTCCTTGGGGACTTATGTTTGCACGCTCAAAAAACAAAAGGATACGAGGTTCTTATTGGTGCTGCCATCGTCGTTGCCTAAGGTCCCTAATTCCTTGTAGTTTCAAAGACGGACGAGAGGCGTTTGCGTTTGTAGTTGCGTCTTAAGCGGAGAAAAGATAAAAAGCAGTTTAAACACAAACACGACTCATAAGTTGCCTGGTAAAAGCTTTTGTAGACCGCATGCATCCCAGGGGTGGAACTTCCCAATTTTTATGACAGGAATGTGCGGAGTATTTTTCTAGGGTAAAAATTTGTTGATTTTATATTTTTTTTGGGTGTTGCTACATTGTTAGTATTTTTTTTTGGTTGCCAAAAAATCACGATATTTTTTATGGTGTTGCCACAATTTTAGTATTTTTTTTGGAATGAATGGATTGATACATCTTGCTGAAATGATTGTGTTGTCTCTTGTTTTACTAATTTTTCATGTCTATACTACTTACTATTTAACTTTATCTTGCAGACTGTTTAGGTTTAATTAAGAAAAATAGCCAAATATTTTTTTTGGTATTCAACAAAAACAAATATTTTTTTATGTCTCAAATATTAAATGAAATATTTTTTTTATGTCAGGAATATTCAATAAAATATTTTTTTTGGTGGTTTCAAACAGAGCAACTCTGCACATACCTGTCATGAAATATGGGAAGTTCCCCCCCCCTGGGACTTTTCAATGAACTTAAAAAGCAAAAAGAAAGATCAAAAAAGGGTGGCAGGTTGGTATGTCAGTGTTGGAGAATGCAGGTCAAGTCAAATACACTCTTCAATGATAATGGCCACCCGTTTATAATTTTTAAGAGTTGATAATAGGTCTTCACTACGTGAATTTTTTATCTGAAGATAGATTGGTCACATTCTTAAAGTTTACACCGTAGATGATTATAATATCTAATATGCTTCCTTTACATACAGTTGGTTTATAATGTAACTAAACTAACATTAAAATAATAAAATGCAGCTAATTTATACCAGGATATAAAAAATTACATAATAATTGAGAATATACTTGGGTCAGATTCCCAGCCCTCAAAACTGTTTATAATTTCAACAATTTCAGCAATCAGGGTTGCTTAGCAGGTTTTTTTTAGCAAATCATAACAAAAGGAATGGTGACCAATCTTTATCAGAAATACCATATAAAGAAATGTAAAATGACTACATTGCCAGTGGCGATTTTTAAAGCCTGATTTCCACTAGACGAATTTATTCGCGCGAAGAGATTTTTTCGACCTTGGGCATCCGCGACTTGCGAAAAGTTGGAGCAGTTAGAGTGATTCCTACTTTTCGCGCAAGAGCTCCTGCCAACAGAGCTTGGCAAATCACGGGATTATTTTCTGATTGACAGCCTTAGACTGCCATTTTTTTATTTGCGGCACGAGGCATGACCAAAAATAAGAATTCAAGAACGAGGCATGATTCAAAAATAAGAATTTTCAAAATTGCAAAAAATATATTTATTTTTCGTAAAAATGAATCCCAGATGTTGATTATCTTCAAAAACTGATTATGCTTCCACGCTCGCTCCTGCTCTCAGTCCAGTTCAATTTGGAGAACATATGGCTTCCGTTTTGTTGCGCTGTTATGTTCCTGCTCATAATTCTGTCATATCATTCTACACTATTAGAAACTTACAAAAATGAACAGAGGCAAATAGCAAAAAACAAAAGGCAAATTCTCTCAACTAGAAAATCAGAACAAGCAACCCGCGGCCATGTCAACCCTACCTTTTGATTTCTTTTAATTCTACTCCCGATATACCGACATTTGTAATTCTTGTGCGTGGTTTTAATTTTTGTATATTTATTTACGTTTATCAACATTTAAAATATACTCGTAGTAAGACTGGTTGTTAAACATAATGAAAACTCAACACCCCTTAATGAAATCGACATTTTATAAAATTTCTATTATTTTATTAAACCAATGAATGCGGACAATTTATTGACTCGTGCCGGTAAAGGATTAGTAAATTGGAAATGATAATAATGTCAAGTTTACGTCGAAATAGAACAATCAATATATTTCGGGCTGCTAAAAATCTTTTTGATGTATTGGAAAATCGTCCCAGTTGGCGAGACAAAATCATAATTTGCACAACATTTCTTTTATTTTTACAAGCGTCACGTGTTTTAACCCCAGAAAATTGTCGTGTCGAGCCAAACAAGTGGTTGATCATATACCATTCTTTCGATAGGAATCAGTAGAGTCTGCACGCAGGCTGCTTGTCCCATCCCCGGCAATCAGAGTTTATTTTCTCGATATAACGCGACTGATATATTTCTGATAAATTCGGGTTTATTGAAAGGCTATTTCCAGTGTTATTTTAGATTTTACATGGCGGCATGATAGATTAAAACAGGACAGAAAGCAAATAAATAGCAACAAACTCGGATAAAAAATAAATAGGAAACGCATAATTTTTTAAATAATACTAATCGAAATGATCTGAATGAATCTACTCTCTTATGAATTTAATTGCGGCCTTCAAGTCTTCTTTCTTCCATCTACGGCGGTGATCAACAGCAATTTTTGTGAATGTTTTTGGTCCCTCAGCCTTCGAGTCGCTTCGAGTTGCTTCGTCATTTTGGGGAGAATTTCAACAACATAAACAATACAAAACATTTATTTGAATGTGAAAATTCAAACAAAACAAGAAATTAAATAAGTAGAAAATGATGTTACATACCTTGTTACTCATCGTGTCTGAATGTATAATGCTGGTTACGATCAGATGTTCAAAATTTCGCTGATGCCACGGACCGGCTTCGAACCTTCAAACACACCCAACAAAGACTGAGTGTCTTTGGCGTACAGAAACTGCGTCTTTTCTGGCCATGCCTGAGGTCTAACAACCGGTCAAACCTGTTTTGTGGTCTGCCTGGTGCAACAGGAAGAACTGGTTTTGTATTTGTCTGCAATGGACTTCTGATGTTCCGAGGCACGTGATCATATTTTCTCCAATTAACAATCTTGATTTTTGCATGTGGTTTTTAAGCAAAGCTTTTGGATGTTGGAAATGTTATTGTTTTGAAACAAGTTTGGGGTTTGTTTATGTTGCTCTTTTCATTCTGAGTGGGTCTAGCCAGCCATGGATGAGTGGTGATGCACGTATTTGTCATGGCTTGCTCTATTGTCTTTTCTCTTGTTGTTTTTAACATTGTCTGTTTTCAATCGTTGATATGAAAAGTCGGTCAGGACACCTGTCGCTTAATTTAATTTAACGAACTTAATTTCAATATGCAAATTTTAATCTGAGATCATGCAGTTGTTTTCGTTTTTGTGAATTTGCAATGTTTCATCCAACAACAAAATTGTTTGAAATAAATTTTCTTTCCAAGACGGTTTAGGGTCTGATTATATCGCAAATCCTCAAATGTTATATATGGGGCTCATAAATGATAAATTAATTTCTTGTTTTCGACATTTCACATGATTTCACATCTTAAATTTTAATCTCCAAAGAGCTTGCTTAAACCATAACGGAGATGTACGTTACTCTACAATACCGTATCGGCCTTTCTTACGCCGGCCCTTAATGGCGTTAATTTTTACGATTCGGCGTTATTTCATAACTTTCCCGAGCCCCTTTTACGTCATCTACTCAATTTTTATAAGAAACACCTTTTTATAAGAAGAAACACCTTTATAAGAAGAAACACGGGGTTTAAATGTTGTTCACTGATTGAAGAAATCTTGTAAGATGGCTACAGACTCAAAATTTACTTAAAAAGCCTTTATAAAGATGGCATCTAATCATGTCCTGATTTTTCTCTTAGCTTAGCTTAGCGAAATCGTAGCTTGAAAATACGAAAAAATTACATAATAACAAAATAATAGCCATAATACTGCACACAAGACATGCCTTTTTACTTTTCTTATCTGATCATTTTCATACGGCTGAAAATGTGGCCCTAATTGGCGGCCCTAATTGGCGGCCCTGGCATAAGCGGGATAAGGGCCGGTGTAAAGTGGTAAGTCGTAATTCTTCTCTGAATGGGCGGAATAAGGGCCGGTGTAAAATGGGCCAGCTGTTGCGATTTTTAAAACTCTAAGACGAACCCTCTTGAATGAGGTTTGAAACCCCAGTCAAGTTCGGAGTTACTCCAATAAATTTCTAATTTTTAATGGCTCAGGCTAATAAATCTCCAAGAATCCAATTCGGTTATACAATACAATATGATATAATATATGACAATGTACGAATCATAGAACGACACGATATGGAAATAATAGAACTATAGGTTCCGTGTATCGATAATTCTAAGGCTTCGTTTCGTAGAATATATTAATCAGACTAATCTCTCCTCAAAGGCACATATTCCAATGTAATATAAAAGTTAAACAACAACACAATAAGAGTAAATAAAAAATGTACCTTCAGGGTATCTACAAAAGGGTATCTATAAAATGGTACCTTCATAGTGTATTCAAAGTTATATGATATATGCCATACCAATCAGGGTTGTCCATTTCTCTTCGCCGGCGTTCAATTGGAGACGGCGTAAAAAGGGCTGGTAAAGGTACATTAATATACAGTGTCGTTGGAAGTGGTTCCAGATTTGGAGAATAGAAGAAAAGTCTGTTTAATCAATCGTTTGAAATCATTATCGTTCTGGAAATTATTTTGGGGGGCTACAGGAGAGGGGTCCTGATCACGGATCACGAAATAAATTTAACCGAATTCACGGCTTACGCCTTAAAATTTATAACTTTCACGGAAAATATCATCCACCCAAAAAACCAGGCGCCCTTTGAATAGAGGTATATATATATATAACAAACAGAATCATTCATACAATATAGATATTTTACATCGCTATGCCAGTTATATTATTACTATCAGACAACTCTGTATTATCAATTGCCAAACGGTATCCCTCAAGGCCACCGAGAGGATTCTGAAGCCCTCGGGCAAAAATAGAACAGAGGCCCTTCTGAGAGGAGGGAGAAAATGTTTTGTGACCACGCCCTTGACTTTAAATTAAAACACTGCCACACTTTTAACTAATTAATGAACCTCTTCCTTATCGGGTGAAGCTTCGCTAGAAAGTCAACCTTCATGAAGCCCAAATGAAAGGCAAGACTGTTTTCAGGGTCCCCAAATATAACAAGATCCATGCAGAGGCCAAATAAAAAAAGACTCACTCTATGCATTGGCCTTATGGACTGGTCGTAAAGTAGCTGCTAGAGGGGGGGGGGGGGAGGGAAAACTCAAATTTTCTCCAAAAGTTTGGTGGCCCATCCTGAGCAGCTCTAAAACATTTTGTGGCCCATCAGCAATTTCATCTTTGATTAAAATAACTAGCATATAATATGCTGAATTGGGAAATTTCTACCTGTGAGCCACCTCAAACAAGAAATCGAATCTTGCAGTCCTTGCACTTTTTGACTTTTATACTACAGCAAGAACTGTGTAATAAGAGACAGCGCAACATTTATTTTACAACGGGGCAGGCACTTTTAATAGTATTCAAAGACGAGGCAACTACATTTTCTGGGCCCAATCTCAATGTTAGCACTTTCTCTTTTGGTTGATTTAACAGAGAATTTGGAATTCAGGTACATTGAAATGTCCTAAAAATTAAGTGATTAATGCAAATATCTATGGTGTGAAATTTTACAAATTATCAAAATTATGGTAAATCAAGTCAGTCATTTTGTACCAAGTGAGGTTTGGCTATACAGGGCTTATGTTTTTAACATACACGTATGTTTTTAAAAGCATTGTTGATGAGGCACTAAGCACTAAGCATTTTATGATAACGGGGCGTTCATGTCTAAAAATCTATTTTTTGGCATGCAACGGCCCTGTGGTAAATTAAATGTTGCACTGTTCCTTAATTAGCAAGTAGTTTTAGAACATAATTTTAAAATTTCAACTTTTAAAAACGGAAAGCTGCTGTCTATCCACAATGAAATTAAGTTTCCCACGGCGACTCTGCTTCTCTTTCTGCCCTCTCTGAACAAAGGCAGAGAGCGAAAACGTTAAGGGGGCTCCGAGTACATACCCCAGAAAAGTTGCTCAAAGCAAATCTAAAACAATCGTCCTTTCATGAAAGTCTATAAAAATCGCTAACTGTTTATTTAAAACACCAACAGTAACTATCTGATGAATGAAACCTGGAGGAGAATATTTCTCCTTCCCACAGAGAAAATCTTTTGTTAGTTGTTTACGATTTTTATTCCTATTCGGAGCCATCTTTTATTCTTACAGAATTGTGGTACCTACCTACAAAATCGTGATGCACACTGATAGCCACCTTCTTTTATTCTTACAAAATTGTGGTACACAGTTTTTTATCCACTTATCCTTCTCATACAATTGCGGTACCAATCTCCAACCCTATTGATGAGATAGAAGAGCGACCCTAAACTATTTAATGGAAACATAGATTTCAAAAATCAGCGATCCCAACGACATTCTGCGCATTTTCGCTTGCTTGTTAAATCCGTTTGTTCTCTCGTTTGATAATAATGGCTACAAGAGAAGTCGAAGAAGGAGAAATTGTCGACTTTCCACATTTTATAAAAGAAGTGAGGAAATATGAAAGCTGCCAGCTGCTACCTCCGTTTGCAAATCTCTCTTTCCCAAAAATGGTTTTTTATTTAGTTTATTGATTCTCTGCACCTTCGGAAAATCGATACGGTAAAAAAATTGCTGCAGGCTAAAAATTGCATGCTAATATTTGCATGATAATATTTCTGTCATTGGAGCCACTTTATTTTTTTTTAAATTCCCCCCAAACCTCATCGCTACAAAATTAAAATAGCAAACAAATGAAAACTATTCAATCGCTCCTGTCACTGGTAAATGTTCTGACGATCGCAGGGACGGGAGCGACAGGAACGAACGAATGAAAACAGCTTTTTTCTTGTGATGGAATAAGGATATTTTGTAGGTTTTCTCTATGATACAAAAAAAATGGAAATATTTTCTAACGAATCACGTTTTTTTACACAATGAATCACGTTTCACGAAATAAAATACAGGCAAGTTTAAGCTCAGCTGGGAGACAATTCTATAATTTCTGGTGTGTTATTCGGTTTTCTGATGCGTTGTGGGGGTTTCATGCGTGGTTTTCGTCCCTGGTCGCACCGATGACTGGAGAACTTTTTCGAATTATGAATACCGCAATAATTTGGGTAAGCCCCCCTCTCGATTAAGCCCCCTCTCGAGTAAGCCCCCCTATTTTTTAAAAAAACAGAAATCGAGTAAGCCCCCCTAATTACATTGATTACAAACTTTCCAGAATTCATTTTCGTACGACCATACCTATGTTGAGATTTTTTTTAGATAATATTCGTGCTTTCTTTTAGATAATACTCTCAGGGAAGCTGATTTTTGAATAAGCCCCTCTCCAATAAGCCCCCCCTATCAAAGGTCGAATTTTGAATAAGCCCCCCCCGGGGCTTAATTGAATTATTACGGTAAACAAAAGACAGGAAAATTATAAAAGAAAGAAGAGATAAAAGAACCTGAAAGGAATCCAATAACTCTTCTATGATGATTATGATGGATAGACCACACGGGTATCTTAATTCATGTCAATCAAGTTTTAAAACCAGTTTGACTTGTCTTGTCCAGCCCAGTCGTTAGACTTACTCTGAATCTGACATGGACCATTATTTTGTTGTTCGCTAGACACACACCATTTGATATTCTATGTCATGCACCTCAAGGTCTATTATTTGTTCGTTGTTTAAATTTGATTAATTTGAATTATATCTAGAATCTATACTTAACACAGCACAACATACTTAGAATCGTGAAAAGATTTATATTTGTAACAAATGACAAAATTATAAAATTATAACGTTTTTCATTGCACTTTAAATGAAACTTAAACTCAAAATATGTTGTTGTGAATTTTTTTCGAGTATGACATTTTGAGGGATGTGTTTTGGAAAGCAAAACTGGAATAGAACAATAGAAATAACAATAGAATAAGGCTGCTCAACGCGAAAGATCTTGCTGAAATTAGCCCTCAGATTCAATTCAGTCTTGGCAAAATGGCCACTGCAATGCGAATGTGTGGTGTGACTGCAAAGAACCTGACAAATTTCAGCAACAGGGTCGTTGCAATAAGTTCAAGATCTCTTTTTGCAAGCACTGTTAACCAACAAGAATCAAGGTATGACTTTTGAAAAGCAACACAACAGTTTTCAGGACGCAGTTCTAGTTGCAAATTGTCTTTCTTGGGGTAGCGGCGGAACTGTGTGGAGTCAATAGTGGATGCAGTCAGTGTCGTCATGTGTGGTGAAAAACAATAATAAGAAAACACTTCTAAACGACGCACAAATACATTAAGTTTAACAACATATTGATTACTTAATGTTTCACCCTGAATTCTTCAGGGCAAAAAACAATTCCCGAGTGAAAACAAATGGGTTCATTTCATTTTATAATATTAATAACATGTTATCCATGCACTGGAAGGTAGGTACAAGCAGAACCTCGGACACTCGAACTCGCTTAACTCGAACTCTCGATAACTCGAACAATTTCCTATGTCCCGTGCGACCTTTCTGCACTGAACTGTCCCTCGATAACTCGAATAAATTTTTGTTTCCCTGAGGGTTCGTCAGTTATCGAGGTTCTACTGTATACTATTTTCAGGGCAGCCAGCAGGGGGTTTTGTCATAGCAAATTTCCCCGGCAAGGGGTTTGGATTGAGTTTCTACTTTTTGACACAAATTTCCAGTCCAGGACCAAAATGTTTTCAAAATCTCGCTTTTAGCAGGATTTATTTCACTGGTTGTTTAACAGTTAACAGTTGTAATTTATTAAGTTCCAGTTCCTGCCACACTATGTGGGCGTAGCAGCATGATGGAAAGTGTTCCCCGTCTGCCATCAGCCCCCCCCCCCCATTTGGCATAGAATTTGTGCTGTTTCAGCTGGCAGGAATTACTGACATAGAATTCCAGTGAAACCAAATTCTAGCCCTGGTTTCACTAAAAGTGATACCTGGTTCATTACTTTTAATGAAACCAGGGCATTTTGTCTGGCATCTGAAGACATCTGCAGAAATATGTGGTGGACAAATTTTACTGAATGCGCACTGGATAAGTAAGACTTACAGACTGTCACAAATTCTGAAAAATTAATTGTAAACAAATACAGTATTCATTCAGGGCAAATGATCCATTTAGGGGCAAGACCACCTTTTTAGTATTATTGCAATTTAGTTGGATTTTTAATGGAGGTTCCTTTAAAATCAGCCCTTTGGCTGAAAGGCTTCCTCTCCCCATTTTGTAAAAATTAAAATTGATAAAATTATAATGAAAAATTAACAAAGTCAGTCATCAAGTTAAATGTCAATAAGGTTACTTTATCATATATGCACTTACTACTGTATTTGCTCTTTTCAGACATGTTTTTAGATAAATTAAAGAAAAAGATAGGTAAACCCACCTGTGAGGCTGTACTAAGCTTTACTTTAAAAATGTATAATTTCAAAATATACATAAATGACAATGGAGTGCATATATAAGATTGAATATTATTGCTTTCAAACAATGTTGTCAAATGAACAAGGGCAGATTTTGAAACAATAGTAAAATTGACATGCTTATTTCAAAGTGATTAGCCAGCAAAGACAAAGCAAATTCCCTCAAGCAGAAAAACAAAACAAACAAAGCCATGTTTTGATTTTCTGCTTGAGAGAATTTGTTTTGTCTTGAATTGCTATTCGCTTTTGTAATTTCAACTTTAATAATCTTAATTGGCCTTGTACACAATTTATGGTAGCCTTTCGAAAATTATCTTTTTTTTTAAACCTGAAAACAAAACAGATTCCATAGAGGGCAAATCTCTGCAGATCAATGTTGTGTAACACCTGCGCTGCATCATGGTCATTGGTGGAAATTGTGCCACCAACATGACCTTATATATTATGCTTCATGAATCAATGAATTCATATTTAATAAATACAACAATATCACCAACCAACTAACAAAGAAAGTAACAAATAAGATAATTTCTGATCTGTATTAATGTGATAATACTTCTCCAACATGTTTGCAGAATTTTAATTTTCAATATGTTTGTTAGTTTAGTTTAATTTTATGTTTTTAGCTGCCATTTCTTTATTAAATTTGTTTTAATAAAAAAAAACAATTAAAAATTTTTATAATTTTTTCTAGGGGCCCACCTTTGAATAAGAAGCTAAAGGAAAAAGCTGAAACTGTTATCATTGGTGGAGGTTGTGTTGGTGCAAGTATTGCTTATCATCTCGCAAAACAAGGCCAAAAAGATGTTGTCTTGCTTGAAAAATCAGAATTAACTGCTGGCTCGACATGGCATGCTGTAAGAGTTTTCATAAGTACCGGGGTGCATTCCATGCACCATATGCCAAATATTACCTAAGAGGAATATAAGAACTCAGGCCCAGCTCCCCACTCCTAAATTAGACTCACATCAATATGAATAACAATGTCCACTCTATTGCTCAAGTTAACTTTGCATGGACCACACCCTGAAATTTTAATGCACATATTTTCATTATTGGATAAAAACATACAACTATTTTCTTATAAAATTTTTACATTTTATGCTGATATTTCTATGTTCACACAGAGTTCCAGTGTTTTGAATTGGTCATTTGACCCTTTTTGACACCATATAGTACTAATGTTTGGAAAGATGAAAATGAAAATGCTCCAAAAGAAATTCGGTGAAGTGCTAAAAGCATTTTTAGGGCTAACACTAACAAGGGTAAAAACCACAATGCTCTGCGAGTGTAAAGGTCTTCGATTTAAATTTTTGTCACATTGATTTGTATTGCAATTAGAAATATACCCCTGAAGCTTATTTATTTTAATTTTATTCCCATATTTTTAAGCCTTTTGATTTGTATTTATTTAGCAAAAAATTAAACTTCGAATTGATTTGCTGAATTGATGGTAAAAAACAAATGTGAAATTGTGTTACCATGGTTGTGATGTTGTTTTTTTGTTTATTGTTTGTTATTTAGGCTGGCCTAGTAACACTTTTTCATCCTGGTATAAACCTAAAGAGAATTCATTATTACAGTGTAAACCTTTATTCACAATTGGAAGCTGAGACAGAGCAGGTATAGATAAAATATTTTGAAAACATTTCGAAAGCATCACATCATGATGGGTTGCTGATGAGGATTTGTGTTCTTTGTTTACAATGTATGCATTTTTGATATAGTCTTACATAATTAAACCAAACTGTGTCATATTTTTCAGAATAACGGTCAGTTTAATATGTAAAATTTGAGCCCAAACTTAACCTAGGCTTACTACGGGCATTCCGATCTGTGCCAATCTCTTCATGTCACTTTTTTTTATTTGGAGTGCTGCTCGGAAAACCAATTTAATGAAGGAAACAAACTTCAGATTAAAAAAAATACTTCACCATTGTAACAAGCAAGGTCTGTTTGACTAATTTGTGAGAGAGAAAAAGTTTCATGTCATATTCACTTTAATATCAGTAGAAACATTGATTTTGAAATTTTCTCCTTGAACAATTCTGTTGACCACATGCCTCCATTTAATCCTATCATCTTTGGCATACTTTCTTTGGCTATTCCTTTAATCAATTAAGTAAGTAAGTAAGTAAGTAAGTAAGTAAGTAAGTATAATTTTGCTAAAATTGACTAGGTTAAAAACACAAAATTAGAGTTATAAAATATTTACACTGTATTAAAATCACAAAGGCAATCAATAAGAAACATTTAAAAAATCACAAAATCCCTAACTAGAGTGGCGGGGATAACATCAGAAAGGTAGAGGTGACCTTAATTCTGTGATGGTCCCCTGTGTCTTCCATCAGAATATAAACAAATGTTTTAGTTGGAAACCCCCCCCCCCCTATAATGTCCTTCTACCTAGTAGCTCCCATAGTAGTAGATCTGATCTAACGGGGACGTGATCTCATCTTTGCTTTGCTAAATCTTATTCTCCTTTCTTTGATGGTGTTAGATAATTTTGGAAGATTTTCATATAGCTCTTTGTTAGTAATGACTTCCAGCTAATGTTAAATGCTGCTGTTAACATCCGAGTGTACGTACCATCTAACTTACTTTACAGAGTGTTCTTGTCAAAGTCCAAATATTACATTTATAAAATAGTACTGTCTCGTCAACTGTTGCTTGGAAAAAACTCATTTTTAATTTTTTGTTCATGTTTGATTTCCAAACAAGGTCCATCTTGGATAATGCAGACCAAGCTTTCCCGATTCGAATGTTAATGTCTTTCTCACTTGAGTTAATCCAAGATCCCAGGCATTGGAAATCATCAACCCTATTCAGTTTGCTTCCATTCAGGGGATTAAATATCTACCAAGCTGGTTGAGCGACATATATTCAGTCTTATCTTCGTTTGTGTAGAGTCCCAATAATTGTGCTGCTGCCGATTCCACTTTCAGAAGGAAAAGCTGTTATTGTTCTATCATTTCAGATGTAAGTACAAATCGTCCACAAAATCAGCATCAGTGCTAGGTATCTCCGGTAACTCCTACTTCTGGATGGTTCTAGAGTGATACCAATTGAATGTATGTCGTTGGTAGCAATTCTCATAGCATAATCCAAAGTGATTGTAAACAGGAAGGGAGAAAGCGTGTCCCCTTGTAGCACTCCAGCTAGAATCTGTGTCATGGTTGACTTTTTTGCTCTAAAACCATTGTGATTCTTTCGAGAAGAGGACCAAGAGGTGCGCGAGTTTTATTTAACAACATTTGTTGTACACCTTAGATGTCATACTGTAAGTGTTATACATCTGCAGTTTGATGTTTTGCCCAAATCGCCTTTCTTAGGAAATAGCAGTATTCCACCTTTTCTCCAGGTAGCTGGGACATCCCCTTGGTGTTTTGATGCATAGCTCAAGTAGTTCTTTGTCAGACACCTCAGCTAGAATTTCATCTAGTCCTGATGCTTTATTGTCTTTAAGTGCTTTGATGGATTGGTGAAGATCATCAACTGAGAAATCTCCTGTTTCTATGAGAGTTTAGTCAAAAGAAATACTTTCGCTATGGGTCAGTCATAAATCACAGAAGCTTCACCTAAAAGCTTTTGAAAATGCTGTTTTCATAGGTTTACTCTTTCCTTGTGAGTTATGGCTGCTATCTGACCGGGGGTAGTCTTCTTTCTTCCACTAACATCATTGATTGTCGCCCATGCTATATATCTTAGGTGTTACATTTTATATGCTTCGCAATTCAAGCCGCTTGTTCTTCCATTTCTTGACAATAAGGATGTTATCCAATTGGGATTTTATTATATTAGGATAAATAAATGTCCATAGCTTACCAAATCATTAGAAATATCTTGTGGCTATTGTAACGATGGACAAGGACTTCAGTATATTACCAATCAAAACACAATAACTTCTAACTTCTCTTTTATCCAATCCAATTCGTTCAGTTACTACATTTCGACTCGCGTCTCTTCAACTCTTTCTAATTGTCCGATTCTACATCTACTCAAATCAACGCACTTCCACACATTCTCTAATTTTAGCTGGCCATTCCGGTTTGTTTTCATCCAGAAAAGATACTATCCCTCGACATTACCTTTTACCCCTCCACGTCCACCCTAAATGGAATATAATATAATTCAACAAACGAATTTTGACTCATTTTACAACTTTTATAAGGACCTACTTGGAAACGCTTAACCCTTTCACGTCCGGATTAATTTCTGCCAAACAGGCAAATACTATGCAATTTTGATTTAGCAGGGGGTAACAGATGCAAACCAACTTAATTTATAAGATAAGCTTACGTGAAAATATCTGAAATCAATATAAAGTTCTGAGCGCATTTACCTCCTGAAAATATGACGTTTTACGTAGTTTGTCAATGGGCTGTATGGACCTTCCAGGGGTGAAAGGACTAATAATGTTTGCGTTTATAATTTTGGGTACAGCATTTGTAATGACTTTAAAATGGATTTTAAAATGGACGGATTTTAAAATGTAACCATAATAGTGATGATGATAATGGTGATCTATTACAGGCAGTTGGTTTTCATAGACCTGGCAGTTTAAGACTTTTAACAACTCCTGGCAGAGTAGATGAAGCCAATTATCAGCTTCAGAGGCAGAGATGGCATCAATCTCCCATGTGGTTTTTATCACCCGAGGAAGTCCAAGAGATGATGCCTATTATGGAAACTGGTGATGTACTTGGGGGTCTTTTTACGCCAGGTAATTTTAAGTTTTATGAACCGTCTTTTAGGAAATAAATTCTCATGGAGATTTTAACATTTACTATAATTAAATAGGATTCTTTATTGTTATTTGTACAGTATGTTTAGAAAATTATGTAAAATTACTAACGAGAATATGATATTTTTTAATTATTTGTTTTAGACAACTTGAAGTTTTGAGAAATTTAATTAATGGATTTTCATTAAACGATATTTATTTTCACCTGTACCCGAAATTATTTAACAATTGTTGATTTCCCACTACATAAAAATGGCAGAAAAATATTATCATAAAATATATTACACGCTGTTTGCTCTGTTTGTATACCAAATATATTGTTGTGATTTGAAAAATACAGATATCCTGTTTATTTAATACGCAGTAACACACACAGGCAGAGACAGGGGCACCGTTCCCAGTGGTGTTACTTCCCCCAATAAGGAGCCCCTCCCGTAAAAATTGGGCAAAAATTAGGACAGAAATTTTGGAATCTGTTCTGTTTCAATAATTACAAGGGTGAATAGAAATTAGGTTTCCTCCACAGCAAATTGGATAATATTAGACAAAGCTATATGTAATTAAAGAGAATAGAAACATTTAAACCACTTGGACAAGCATCAATTCAAATAAAAGACATTTGGTGCCTCCCTGAAAATTCGGCAAAGTTTCTTCATTGCTCCCCTTCCCCTCAATCTAGCTATGCCCTGAGTATAGTGATAACCAATTTGTGCAGTAATACATCATCATTCTGCAATGATAACTTTAATTTGGTGCAGTGTTGATTTTGTTAAATTTTAACCCTGTCCACGCTGCTAAAACTAACCCAGGTTAAACTCAGGTTCGCCCCAGATCTAATCCAGATTAGGTTTTTTCCTTGTGCACACAGCTAACCTGGGTTTGACTTAAGTTAAACTAACCCACTTCTGTCTACACGGAAAAAATCTAACCCGAGTCAGTTAGATTTGGGGGCGAACAACATAGCGTTCAAATCAAATTAGGTTAAATGCCTTTGGTAAAATTTGTTCATGGAGATTTCTTTCCTATCGAGAAAAATATGGAAGTTGAAGAAACTAATTTAAACCAATATGCAAATATGATTTTCACAAAAACTTGAAAAACGAAGCGTTCAATTAATTTTATTTCAGCAACCTAAAGCTGTCAAGTCAAATTTTATTTCAGTAAACCCGCTCGAACAGTGCCAACAAATGTGAATGTTATTCAATTTAGTTAGGAGAAAACAATGACATCAACCATTCAAAGATTTGAACGCTATGTTGGGGCGAACCCGAGTCTAATCTGGGCCAGTTTTTAGCAGTGTAGACAGGGCTTTTATTATGACCATTGAATTTGATACATTTATCTTGTCAGAGTGTTAATCCATGTTGGCATCCGTTTTCTACTGAAGTTACGAAATACTATAAATAAAACATTGTGAATTCAGTTAGGTGAATGGTTTTGGTCCAAAGGTCGTCAGAAAAGTAAAACGACAAAAAACGTCACAGGATATTATCAATACACTAATTGTAATCTTCAAAAGAACAAGAATGCACAATTTGAAAACAAAATTCCTACACATCGCAAACGTGATTGGTTTTAAACAGTTCTCCCTGGTATTAAGCCACTTTTTCTGATTCAAAATAACTTAAAAAATATGGAAAGTTAACTTTATGGAGAATTTACAATTTCAGTCTTGTTCCTCCTGGAGGGTTATGGAGAGAAGTTCGTAGAAAGTAATTGGGCATTTGTAATTTTAGACGACTGGGACATGACACACACGTTTGATTGTAGCTCCCATATCATCTGGGGGTATCAGGACGAAACATTCTACTGCCGAATTTTGAAAAGAATTTAGAGCTCACTTGTAAGCAAAGCTCAGAAAGACAGTTAGAGACAATTAGAGAGAGGCGAATCATCCTACTATTTAGATCTGTCGGGGGTGGGATCTTTGTTCTTTTTGTAAACAGGTTCTTCACTATTTCCATTAGATTTTTATTTATTCGAATTTTAGAAAGTTCTACAAAATGTCAATAACACTGAAATTTTATTTGTTGATAAGTACAGTAAAAACCCGTATATAAGAACTTTCTACTTTTAAGAACCTGCAGTACCTGATATACCTGAAATATTTTACTCAACATGAGAAATCTGCTATCGAAATACTAAAGATAAATTACTCAGCTAAAATATGATTTTGATTTTAAACCATAGCAGGCTGAATTCCAAAATGTATGTTCTTATATGTGGGTTTTTACTGTATTCATAATATTTTACATTGGATATATTAACTAGAAATAATAGCTTGTATAAGATTGATAAATATATATTAATGTATCATACATATTATATCCTTTTCAATGATTTCACAGGTGATGGGCATATAGACCCATATTCACTGACTCAAGCTTTAGCAATTGGAGCAAGGAAATATGGAGCTGAGATATACATGCCTGCACCAGTAACGAAGCTGAACCAAAACACAGATGGTACTTGGAACGTTGAAACGCCCCATGGCACAATCAAAGCGAATCGAATAATCAATTCTGCAGGTAAATACTTCTTGCAATTTTAGCATAATATTATTTAAATCCAGAAATTTTATATACTTTGTATTTCATTTGATCATTCAATTCGACTTTTTTATTGCAATTATCATTTTATAGTTTAATTTTTTCAAAAATATTTGTAAGTGTTGATAAGTGCGATGTTTTTGTATTTTTTCTTGATTTTATCTTGAATTCACGTTTGGTAGAGATTGCTCACTTAAAAAATTGCAAAATCTTCAAAAAAGATTAAGTTAAATGAAGTACGATTTTGTTATACTTTTTTATTACTTTTTACTTAAATTTGTGCTCAGTATACATCATCATATACAACACCATAGCCCAGTGGTAGAGCGCCTGACTCGTGACCGCAAGTTATCGAGTTCGGATCCTGGTGGTAGACCCTTAAGCAACGCAAGGTTCTTTATCTTAAATTACCAACACTCTACTCAGATGATGAAAATGAGGAGAACAGTCATTTAACATGTTCGAAAAACAACCAGGAGGCAGTGGTATTAATCGGACCCTTGACCGCCCCCCAAGGGACACTGTTAATCCTTAGTAGAGATTTACCATCCGTGGAATATCTCTCTAGGGACCTCCTGTGCCCAGGGCTTAAAGGGAAACGAGCTCCCACCCGATGGCAGTTGACTGTTGGTTAGGGTTTAGTAGTTGTTGTTCATTATACAGATTAAAATGTTATTTTTAATAAATAAATATAAATTAAACAAAAATTACGGAAAAAGACAAGACGAACATCTTCATTAAATCCAAAGGTTTCTGGGCACAAGAAGTGGGAAGAATGGTTGGAGTTGAGCACCCAATGACACCAATTCATCACCAATATGTTGTAACTAAGACAATCCCTGAAGTAAAAGAACTAAAAAAAGAAATCCCCGTTGTAAGAGATCTAGAAGGTTCGTATTATTTGCGGATGGAAAGAGATGGCCTTCTATTGGGGCCTTATGAAGAAGGATCGAAAATGAGAATACAAGAGGAATGGTAAATTATATTTTATATTGTTACGCGATTTTTAGGATTTTAGGATTTTTTATTTCATTCACCAGCGAATGGCTGCTCAGCCCGTTTTCAGATATATTTAAAAAGGAAACATCTTGATATTTACCTCTTTTTTCTGAGTTTTCATTGGTTCAATCAAATAACAATATCTTCAGTCAATATTCGACTGATTCCCAGGATATTTGAAAAAATAAAGCGTTAAAATATTCGAGGAAGAACTTAATTTGGATTCGAATATCAACAATTTTTCGGATTTGGGTTTTGATGGTATTGCATAAATAAGTTTGCATAAATTATAGTCTTGTTTGACTGTATAGTATAAATTAGCATACATTATGACCTAACTGTTTGATGGTATCACATAAATTCGCATAATCCTGCCAAACAATTTGTAAGTAGGTATCACAAGTATTTTTTTCTATTCAAAATATTCCTTTTGGGAGCCGGGTTGGGAGTTTTTTTTTTTAATTGTAAACATAAAAACAGAGGAAAATTTTGTAACGATAATGAAATTGATACACACACAAATTTCAAAGAAATATCCGTTTAAAACAATGAGAAACCAACTCAACTGGGAAATTTAAACAAGCAAAGCCAGTCTGGTACCCTGCCGTAGTATTGAACAGGGGACTTGGCTCCATGGAAGCTATTGAAATTAATCTTATAGCAAATGCGTGTTGTTCCTCCGCTGTATAAAGAGTTTTTCCTACGCAGAGACATTTGATATGTAATCTTGGAACTAGACTGAAACAATTTTTACATTTTCAGGTTCAGAGAGTTTTGTTTTGTTTTTGACGACTAACCGCTTTGAAATTGGTGTGTCAATTTCACTATTGTTACAATGGTTGCTCTGTTAAATATAAGCTAAAATGCTGTAATCTACATTTAGGTGGGATGGAGTTCCGCAAGGTTTTGGAAAAGAATTATACGAAAGTGACCTTGACAGAATTATGGACAATGTCAATCATGCAATGGAAAGATTTCCTTGTCTTCAAAGTGCAGATATTGGCAGTGTTATTGCAGGTCCTATTACCTATACACCTGATATCTTACCAATGGCTGGTCCGTTTCCTGAGATACATAACTACTGGCTTGCAGCAGGATTCGGTTATGGCGTTGTGCATGCAGGTATAATGAAGTTGTTTTATCTTTTCTATTTTTCTTTAATTTATGAGTGAAATTAAAAGTGGAGTCGATGTGACTTTGGCTCTCGAGTTAAACTTTTACTAAAACTAAAATTTTAGTCATGTCGACTAAAATCTAGTTCAGAATAACAAATTATGAATTGAATACAATCGTGATGCGACGTATAAATCCAACTTCATACTTGGAGCCCCGCCTTCAAGGCAATGAAAATTCGTTTGAGATGGCGAGTTTTTAGTTATTTAGAAGATCTATACTTACTGAAATCTTTCAAGGGATATTCAAAACAGTTCGAGTAAGCCGAGAGCACGAGTTAGGCAAATTTGGGTAAGAACTATATTTCAATTGGACTAATTCAGTAAAATATTCGACCATTTTTATACCTAGACGCTCGACTATTATGTAACCAATTTTTAATTCTAGATGTAAAAGTAGTTGGATGTAAAACAGTATTTTAAAAATAATAAACTGGATAATTTATCGCTGCGAAAATTTCGATATGCCGTAGATGAACCTAATTACAAAGGCAAGGCTCAAGCAGTTAGAATTGTGTCGAAACTGGAGAGAAGAAATTTAAGAAGATAAGTTAAAAATTGAACTGTCAAAACCTTTTTAAGATCTTTCTACTGTCTGCAAAAGGGACTGTTTGGGCATTCGTATTTCGTGGTCAGGGGTGAAATATTTATGAAAGACGAAAAACTGGGAAAACATTTTCCAAGGACGTTTTCATTAATGAAGAACGAACGTTAGAGGCTCGAAGACGATCAGATACCGTCCTCATCCTAAAACTGCGAGAGTTTAAAATCAAATCATCGTTTCTCATGAATCACTGTGATCATTTCTCATGACTGTAATTACCCAATCAAACCTGAGATAATGTGGCATTATTTACATCATTATTCTGTGCTCAATTCCTGAAAGAAGCGCCAAAAACCTGATTGCAATCACACCATCGTTTCTTATGAATCACATGACTGTAATTACTCAAGCAAATGTGAGATAATATGGCGTCATTTTCATCACCAACCTGCGTTCAACTCTTCCAATAGCCACCTACAATTTGATTGCAATCGCATCATTGTTTTTTATGAATCACTTATCTGTAGCACTTGATCAGACGTGAGATAATATGGCGTTGTTTTCATCTTTATTAGACAAGGAATGATGATGAGCATGGTTTGATCCCATCATGATCCCAGATGATTTGCAAATTTAACCTCTTGCCTTGATGTTACGATATCTATATGGTTTTCTATGACCAGTTTAATTATGTTTTAAACCAGTAAGTAAGTAGGCCGACCGCTAGGTCGAAGGCAACCCGAAGGCTTCTTTTTCGTTAGCTGCTACCCATAATGGGTAGGGGAGGGCGCCACTCCTTTCCCTGGTTTGATAACCACTTACCCCAGCTGAGCTGGTACTCATGTACCGACCTCGAAAGGATGGACAGCTGAGTTGGCTGTGAAGAACGTAGTTTAAAATAATGAAAATTAAAACGTTTTCTTTGAAAACATATCAATTGAGTGGTTATCACGTGGTAATGTAGTAATGAGTGGTGCTACATTTCTTGCGCAGACTTCAATAACAACATTTTGGGCAATGTATGCATTAGGAAAGAATCCAGAAAAACAAGAAAAGTTACACGAAGAGATGGCAAATCATATAAAAAGCGACAATATAGTCACTGCAGCCATGGTCCAAAAAATGCCTTACCTCAGAGCATGTGTTAAAGAATCTATGAGGTGATAATTTTGTCTTTTTTGTTTTACATTAATAACATAGGTACCGTGGCTGATTCGGAAAAAAATGTGCGGTGAAATGGGAACAGAAAATTAATTTTTTTCATTCCAGTCCTTAATATATTCATATTCTACTTATAACTTAGTCACGTTACATGATACAATTTACAGACCAGCAGCACCTAATGAAAAAACGCGGTGAAATATGCGGTAGCACAATGAAACATGCGGCCGCACATTTCTTGGCTGATCGTGCTTGTGTACGTACTTGTGTCTGTGTGTATAAACAACGCTGTGAAAATGTGGTGAAATGTGCGGCTGCACATTTAAGTACGCGGCCGCACATTATAACGAGCAGTCTGCACATTTCACTGCCTTTTTCCAAATCAGCCACGGTACATTACTGATGAGGCATTTTGTTAAAAATTAGTTGAATGAAAAAAAGTTGCATGATAGCTATATAAGGAAATGCTACTCTTTTACCATCCTTTTATATAAATCCAAAATTTCTGGTGCCGAACTGGGAAAAAGTATTCATTTAGGCACTTTATTCATTTAAGATTTAATTGCTAAATTTTCTTCGCTTTAAACCAGAAGTTCATTATAGTAGCTACTGTTTTTCAAGGTTGTATCCAATTGCTTTTGCACTGCCACGAATATACAGAAAAGATATCACATTGGGAGGGTACAATATCCCTGCAAAGGTAAGATTGTTCAATAGCGACAGATTCAGATTTTTACATTCTCATAATACTAAATATAACTGATGTATATATTACTTTAACAGTAATTATGAGACTAACAAGAACAAACTATCAAAAGGAAGGAAAACTACATATCATGTACGAATCTTGTGGTTTAGAGCCGCTTTGAGGTATAACTCTATCTGGTCAGAGCACAGGAGGCCCAATCGCGGAATATTTGCTCAAAAAATTGAATATAAATGAAATTCTTACCGCAAATGGTTGATTGT
>JAYJMH010014443.1:0-47296 GCA_036873815.1 Phacellophora camtschatica
TATTTTTACCATTTTGGACAGGAATGCTCTAATTTCAAAGAAACTCGCTTTCGAGCAGAAAGAAAAGCTATTTTGGGTAAGAATGGACACATTTCAAAGAGCCTCATTTTCGGGAGAGAGTAAATCTGCAATTTTGAAATTAGAGCATCTTTACCCAAAATGGTAAGGTTATAACATTACTTTCTGCTCGAAAATAAGGTTTTTGAAATTAGAGTATTCTTATCCATAATGGTAAGGTTATAGCCTTACGTTCTGTTCCAAAATAGGTTTTTGAAATCAGAGCATTTTTACCTAAAATGGTAAGGTTATAGCCTTACGTTCTGTTCCAAAAATGTTTTCGAAATTAGAGCATTCTTATCCATAATTGGAAGGTAATAGCCTTGCTTTCTGCTCGAAAACAAGGTTTTTGAAATTAGAGCAATTTCGCCAAAAATGCTATGGTTATAGCCTTACTTTCTGCCCCGAAATAAGGTTTTTGAAATTAGAGCATTTTTACCCAAAATGGTAAGGTTATATATATTATATAATTTCCATCTAATATATAAAGTTATAAATAGGAAGAAAGTAATAATGAAAAATATGTAATAAAATGGAAGATGAAAAGTTTACATGGTGTAAGATATCAAGGCTGTTTATAAGAAGAGTTTGAAAGTTTTTTTTAGTTTATTGCTAAAAGAGTTAAATTTAGCCGTATCTTTAACAGATGCTGAAACCTTGTTCCAAAAATGAAAAATGGACTCCTTACCTTAATTACGCATCTTACCTTTCCAATATTTCTACAGAGATGTATGCGAGAACGAGCAACCTGTTGTTTACTTTCTCGGGGAGAAGGTATAGGTACACAACCCAAAATATATGAGAATGTGCTGCCAAAAATTTGTTTGTTTGGTTGTGTGCCATTTTGTGCTATAAGAAGATGGAGGAAGGAAGGATTTTATGGATTAGGAAGGACGAATCAAATTTAACGAACGGACCGATACACACAACACACAGGATAACACCAGAGAAACATGTTAAATGTTAGTGAAATTGTGTACCCACCCAAATTTATTAGCTGAAATAAACTTAGGAATTTTGGGTTTAAAAATTCTTAGTGACCAAGTTGAATAAATTCCTGCAGCTCTGAAAGTAAGGTCATGGTCAATGAAGAATCAAATCTAAAAAAAAATATCACAAATCTATCGGATGAAATTATCCAATATGTGCCTTACATTACGAACTACCCTCTCGCCTAAGCATTCAATAACAACAACAACATCCTTAATAGCAAGCTCAAATAACGCAATGTTCATAAACTGATAATTATCACCGCTCAATAGCGTCATATCTGGAAGGTTGTGAACAATTTTTGGACTTATTTCATCTTCTTTTCCCGTAAGTGCACTTATTTCAACATCATATAAGCAAGAAATCTGAGAAGGAGATACATCAAATGCATGTTTGTATTCAGTCCCACACAGAACAGAACTTCCGTCGCTATTTGAAGTAGCAAATGTTTCAATATTCGCAGAGGACATACAATTTTTGGCATGGTTTACTTTTGTAGCATTATTAATAACAATGACATCGCTTTTGTCTATTCTAGTGGTAACATCACGTGCTTTTCCTTCGTCATTGTAAAAACTTGTTGCCAAGCAACTATTTTTTTTCGAATTCTCCTCATACTCAATATCATGTTCAGCATTCAATGAGATATCATATCCACTTTCCGTTGCTATGTTGACGACATTTTCATCATGCAATTGTTTATCAACACTGTCAGTAACCACCATCTCACTCCTCTCTATGGCATCACTTACATATTTTGTTGAATAACATGTTCTATATTCAGCTTCATTCGAAACCTCAGCTGCAAGGCCTGGGACAAGATCTCTCTGGTATTTTCCATTAGGTTTAATTTCATTTATCTCCATATCATTAATTCCAAAGTCAATTCCACTCATATCAATCACAACGGACTCATTCTTTTTTACACAACCATCAATACATTCTGTTTTCTTTTGAATAACACCAGCTTTTTGTTCAGTAATGGTTGTTTTATCTTCTACGTGGTGTGCGGTCTGTTTTCTTGACATTGATACGTTGACGAGATGCTGAGCTGAGGAAGATACATTACGCATATCTTTACTTCCCACAAAAGTATCTTCACGTGTGTCTATTAAATCCTCTGTTGTACTACAACTATTATTGCCCTTAATACCGTTCACAAAATAGGTACGCGAATCTTGCAAGTCAGTAAGCATTTCTGTGGAATCTTTAAATTCCAACAAATCATTTGATATCAAATTTTCAACATGCCCTTCTTTAAACGAAGACTGAAATCCCGAATTATCATTATAGCTCGTCAATTTTTCGTCATGTTCAAGTTTAACAGTTGCATGAGAGTTTTCTAAAATATAAATGTTATCAGTGGTGGCTGCGTCAAGATCTATGTCTTCTGATTCAACATCTTCTTGAAAGTCTTCTGGAAAAGTTTCATCGTTCGTACTGAGATCGTAATTTCTTTTGAATGATTGCAACTTGCCTTGCCAAGAATAGAAGTATGGTATAATCTGTTCCAAAGATAACATATGCACATCAGCAGGATCACCATTTTCGTACACAAACACCAAAGCTGCATTAGTGACCTGGAATACAGTTTAACCCAAGTAAGTGAACAAATCGGACACAATGACAGAAAAAATCGGACACAGAGACACAAACGGCTGATTTCCGTCAGCAGTATTAGGGGTAATATGTCAAATAACTTACTTTCTAAAGCATTAAATTATATTATTCGCTGCATTCAGAAGAAATTGAAAATTTTAACCAATCAATAAAATCATCATTTTTATCAAATCTTTTTCTCCAACGGAGCTTGTTTTCCTCAAAGCATTTGATTTGAGACAATTAAAAAACAAACTATTGAGAAACGCTTTTCCATAGGTCAAAATGAGCTGTTTCATTTCCAACACTGTGTTTCCTAACAAAAACATACAAAATTATGCAATGCTGCCATCACAGAAGTTACTTTCTTTTCCGTGAAAAGTATAGTTAATTTTAATTTCACACAAAAACGTACATAAAACGTTCACTAAAAAATTGTGCATACTCTCAAAATTAGAATAAATAATTCTAAACATTAAGATCTCACCTGAAAATTGTAAGCAGGATCTGCATTCACTGCTGCAGCATATGCAGCAAGCTGGACAGGGTTATCATAGCAAGACTTTAATGTTTTCTTTTTTCGTTTTGACGTTTTCCAGTCAATCAAACATAATTTGTTCCTGAAAACAGCAATGCAGTCAAGTGTTCCAGCATAGTTCAAAGGTCTATGAATCACTCCACTTTCAACAGCAAGTACCTTTTCAATATCTTTCAAAACATGCAACAAGCTCTGTGTCTGCTTGAATAGCAGTGATTTCAGTCCTCCTTTTTGTTCCTGCATCAAACCAAGTTTTCCAAAGAAAAACAATTCTCTGTGTTCCAGAATTTGATCTCTTGTACGAAATAACCCCATATGTTGTTTGTGTTCCTCTACATCTCTCCTGTCAAACTTGTGATATTCTAATAACCAGTCAGCTAATACCTAAAAAAAGGATGCAAAAAAGATTCTAACTGTAGAAAAAGAAACATGTATTCTAAAACGAATACTAAACTTTCACAAATACAGAATCTTCCGCATGATAAAAATAATAAAAGTTAGCATATTCAAGCAAAATACACTAAAAAAAAGAAAACATACATAAAAACGGTTAAAGTATTGTGTCCAAATTTCAGCCTTCATTCAAAGCTGAAAAAACCAAAAAACTTGTTACAATTGTTAAACCTTACAGTCAATGCAATTACAAAAGTCCCAAAAGGAGCCAAGGAGCTTACACTCTGCAGATAGGCAGCAGCTTTTGGAAAGAAAATTTATGAAAAGATGCAGCTTATGCACTAGTTTATACATGTGGAAAAAAGTTCAAAAAATTTTAAAGTTCACAATTAAAAGTAACTAATCACCTGATGAAGTTGACTTCCAGCATCTAACGTATCTTTCACCATTCTGTTAAAATTTTCAACTCCTGCCTTCTCCATCTCTTTGTTTTCCCAATTTGCAAGTTTCTTAAGGTTTTCTTCTGATTTTGTGTATCCCAGAATGGTTGTCACACTTGGAAACTGTTTTTCATAAATTCTACCACAATCTTTAGATTGAAAAGATTGAAGTTTTATAGATAAAGGTTCCATGCTTACATCAGAATTGAAGGGTTCTTTAGTTTCATTGTAAAAAGGATAAAAATTGAGTTCATCAAGATCAAGTTTTTCCATGTGCTCTGTGATCTTCTCAATCATTGCAGTTGACTAGAAAAATATTTATTGTACAAATTATCACACTACAATGTAAATTTATACATCAAAACATAACACTTGACCAGGGCCAGTCCTCATTGGGGGGAGGATGTGATGACACCCCCTGGAAATGTAAAATTGTATTTACTCAGAAATTTCATCTTGTCTGGCAATTCAGCAAAGCTCAGATTGTTATTAATGGCCAAATTTTGAATTCTTGCTCAGCAAATTTTTCCCAGTCTTCAGGTCAACTGTACACATTTGTTTTCTTTCAAAGTTGTTGTATGTAGATAATTTCTGTTCTAAATTGTAAAAATAACTTAGAGCGATTTGATTTGCATTTGTTTTCATCTAATTTTTGACATATGACCATTTTCTTGCTAAAGAAATCTTCCATTTTACAAAACACATTGCGTTCTATGCTTTATCGTCTCTTCTACACACTAAATTCACAATTTTATTTTTATTTCAAAAAGAGCAGATCCCAACAGACTCATCGGCATCGCATGAAATGATGACATTACTACGTAAAAATAAACAGAGTTTTACACCTCATACCGAATTGACCTATAATGCAAAAATTCAAGCAAAGACAACGTAATAAACATCATAATATCTTATTATTAATAAAAACTAAATAAATATACAGTTACAGGCCTAATTTCCCTAATAATATATACAGTAGTAGTTTACCTTGATCCCTTGATTTATGCCAATAGCTTTGCAAATATTTTGGAGTTGCCTTCGACTGCACTTTAATAGATCATCTTTTTGAAACGTTTCTGCTTCTGATTCTGATGTAGGATTCATTTTAATGCAATAATACCTTTTGTTGTCATTCAGAAAAATGGGCCTAAGTTGTCTGTTTGACCACGTGAGGGCTCTTCCATTATTTGTGCAAAACATTTTGACATTCAAAATGCATCTTGAATTAATCAAACGCATTGTCTGGATCTTCTGGAGTGTACTCTGCGCTCGCAACTGTGACAGCATTATTTTTATTTGAAGAACAAGAAAACCATATTTTTTGTATAAAGAAAATTGCGGCAAATAAAAAATATTGCGCGCAATCATCACGTGCGCACACATTTGCAATAAGTCTCGGTTTCACAACGAGATACAGAACACAATTTTTTTAATTCAAGCAAATGCAATGCAAATTTGCAAATGGATCATACCTACGATTATTTATTCAAAGTGATCATCATTGGCGATAAAAGAGTTGGAAAATCAAGCCTCGTACGTAGATTTAGAGAAAATAGCTTTGAAGAAGGGTCTATACCTCCAACCATTGGGGTTGACTTTCGTGTACAGGATATTCAGATAAAAGGAAACAAAGTGAAGGTGAACAATTAAACAACAACAAATAAAAAGACTGTACGTAGTAAAGAACAAAAGAAATAACAATAGAATAGAACAGAACAATATATGAACGAAATGCTGCATAAATTTTTTTTTTAGTTTAAGAAACTTTTACCAGCAAATGAAAAATTGCTAAGAAACGTTTGAAATTTTCAGTGAAAATTACATAATAATGCTAAATGATGTTTAGCGTTAAATAATACATTGATTTATTTTATATTGCAAACAATGTACCATTTTTTTATGCATGTTTAATTTTTCTTAGCTGCAATTATGGGACACTGCTGGAGAGGAACATTATAAAGCAGTGACATCAGTTTACTACAGAGGTGCAAATGCTGCGCTCATTGTATTTGACATAACACGACCAGAGACTTTTGAAAACGCTAAACAGTGGATGGAAGAAGTTTTAATTAAATGTGGAAATGATGTCACAATAACATTTGTTGCAAACAAATGTGACATGGAAGCCACTGTGGATTCACAAACAGTGGACGAGTTTACAGACCTTTACATGTGCCAATGGTATACAGCAAGTGCCAAGGATGCTTCTAATGTCAATGAAATATTTACAATGGTTGCAGCCAATTTGATTGAACTAAAGAATCAAATGCTATCTCTCCCATCTATAAGTAATGGACCAGGCAGCCTGTTTTTGTCTGACGAGGATTTTAATCCCAACACAAAGTCTTGTTGTTCTTATTTTTATAATGAATAGAAAATACAAACTCATGCTGATCCAGTTTAATGTCAAATTTATTTGTTGGCAATTAACATTCAAAAAAATATTTTTGCAGACAAGTAGGCCTACTGTGTCCCTGAAAAACTTGTTGCAATAGTTGAATGCTTCTTGTTTTGAACATTTTTGAAATATCAATCCAAAACATAAACAATAATATTTTTCTATAGTTAAATTAGGGATCATTAAGGGAAGACTCATAAATCGATTTTGTCACAGCCAGCATTGTGATGATGTTTAATTTAGACCCCCTTTATCCCCCTGTAACATCACAGCCTTTCATTAAAAACACTTGACACTATGTTGTAATTCAAATTATTGTGAAAATGGTTCCCAAGCCTATGATGCTTGCTGTGATGATGCTTGATGATGCTTGCTGTGACAAAATTTATTTGCGAGTCTTCCTTAAACTAACAAGTTTTATGCAGAGAAGTATGTTTTGTACCCTGCTTCATAATTAAAGAACACAGCACCAAAATAATGTTGCCATCAACTAAAGCATGTGTACTTCTCAATGTTAATAATGGCTTGAAAATGTTGTTGATAATTTTAATGAGCATTTGTATATTTTAACTGTCTGAAGTTGGTATAAAGACAATCTGAATTTTGTTGCAATTTCAAGTTGCTTACTTTGTAATTTCAAGTGGCTTACGCAGGTGAATCTGAAACTAAATTATTTTGATAGGAACCAGTCGAGTCTACACACAGGCTAACTCTGCCCCTTCTATCCAATAATAATGACCTTCAGGGCTATTCAGGTGCTGCACCACATAAAAAACACATGTATATCAACATTCAAACAGCATTTTATTTGTGTATTCACAATCATTTATAAAACAGAGATAAACCTGTACAAAACATCTAATTTTAATTTCTTATAATCTCCCTAAAATCATATAGATTTTATTCCAAACCTGTTATGTATCTGTACAAGATAAACTAATTAATATTTTAACAATAGTTTACAGAAGAAGAAAATTTCAGACACCGAAATCTGGCCTCTTGTCAAATAAATAAGTTAAAAATTATAAAGTTAAGGGACTGTGCAAAATAAATAACATGCATGGCCAATGGAAAAAATATTTTTAAAATTAAACTTAAACCTTTGCCTGACATAAACAATCTTTGAAAAAGTGCCCTGCCGAAAAAATCAGTTCTCTGCTGCAACGATTTCTCATAAATGTAGTAGGCCATGTTTTTATGATTAAAAACTGTTCTTGCCCTACCAAATTTTGCACTGGTCCAGGCGTTTGGTAAATTTTGCATTGTCCCCAAGGTTCAGTTGAAAATTTCAGATTGACAGAAAACAAAAATGTTCTCATTGTCAATATGATTTTCTCCAAATTTATCTGTGCCAAAGAAAAGTTCCCCTAGCTTATCAAACATGACCAATTACTTTCATAGGCCTGACTGCTTGAGGAGAGCTATAGCTCTTCTACACTCCAGGCTCCCCTTAAGAGCTGTTGATTGCTATCCTAGAACAAGGAATTGCTCTCCTGAGAGTTTGCTTTCATGTTGTTTTCAGTGAACCCATGTAAGAATAACTCCCTTGAACAGTAACTAGGAAAGCAAGTCAGTTCTCGTCTGGTAAAACTATTTAAATTGTAAAATTGTCTGATAAAAAATGACCTTGCCTGTTTCTAATTTCTACACAAGTCATACTTTGCTTCTCATTTTCATGAAACTATTTACAGGCCAGAATGAAAGAGATGTGTTAAGCTTTTGAAAATTCATTTTAATACCTGAGAACCGATAATATCAAACTGCTGCATGTAAATTACTATATGCGAAACACCAAGGCAAAAGATCAATTCTTAGCATTTCAACAACAACTAAAGCACAACAGATATAAGCTAAATTATTTTCTTCTCTTCTGGAAAATGATTCAACATAAGTTATACTTTCGAGCTCATTTCATTGTTTTGCTTTACGCCACTAAGATACAAGACCACTGCACTGCATATCCGCAGTGTTTTCCATGACCAAAACAGCATAACTGTCCCCGACTAAGATGCTTCTTTTCAAATAGTATTTAAATCAATCAGAATATACTTGCAGGATTGGTAACTGGAAGTCCCAAATGTGGTGGCTGGTTAAACAAACATGTCACAGAAGCACACAAATTCCTGACTTACCACTTTTCTTCTCGCCATTTACCTTGACAGGTCCGTCAACCACATCTTTCCCAACTTGTTCAGAATTTTCGTTTTCTTTAGTGGTGTTTTTCAAGTCTTCTTTGAGTGTTTCCTTCTGAATTTCTTTTGGTGGAGGTGGCTGTTTCTTTTTTCCAAAAAGGCCACCAAACTGAAGAAAAAATATATTGTTGTTCAAACAATGCACTTAGGTTTAAATATCTAAGACTAAAACTAAAATATCTTTGCATTTACCTCCAGAAAATATTACTTTTAACGTTGTTTGTCAATGTTTATTTTTTCATAGAATACATCTAAAGCTAACATAACATCATACACATATTCTATGCGACCCAAGAAAAGCTGATGCCTAACTAGCTAGGGCCGCTAAAAATAATAATAATTGTAAACATTGATTATGAAAATAGACTAAAATTACATTTAAACATATGATATATATCTAAAATCTAAAGTTACAAATAGCAAGATAATGACGATGATATAATAAGATAATTGAATATAATAAGTTTCAATATTTTTTGATGAAGTATGTTTTTAGTTTTTTGCTGAAAGATTTCAAGTTGATGGTAATTTTAAAAGACAATGGAAGCTTTGTTGTGTAACATTTTATCCCTATCTATTTTTTTTTTAGATCTATAAACTTGATAGTTTTGTGTTTGTCTCGTGTTGCAGTTATGTTTGGTTTTATTAGTAGAGAAGCAATTTTTAAAAACTTCAGGAAGTAAATAATGGACAACAAAATTCTTACCTTGGATTTTTTAACAGTCTGTTTCTCTTTATCATCACTATTTTCATTCTTATTTTCATCATCTTTCTCATTATTGTTAAGTTCTTGATCCGTTGAATCCTTTCCTTCATCCTTGTCTTCTCCTTCATTTTCTTGAATATTTTTATCTTTTTTCTTTTTCTTGTCCTTCTCCTTCTTTTTGTCCTTTTTATCTTCCTTCTTTGATGATTTAGTTTCTTCTTTTTTTTCTTTACCTCCATCTTCCACTTCAATGTCATTTTTCTTTGACTGTACATCTTCCTTTGAGTCTTTCTTTTCTGCCTTAATCTTCGTTTTCTCTTTTTCCGTTTTACTTTCTTCTTCATCATCTTCCTCGTCATCTTCATCTTCATCATCATCTTCCCTGTCATCTTCTTCTTCACTGTTTTCATCTGCTCAAATGAACACACAAGACAACATAATAAAGACAACAAACGTAAGTGGAGACCATCTAAACTGATGAAACGTCTAAGAGATCTTTCATGTGAAGACAGGTTAAAGGAGGTGGATTTTCCACAATTAGCTGATCGTGGTGACTTAATTGAGTCATATAAACAAACTAACATTTTTATCAGACAAAATCAGTTTTGCAATTGAACAATAACAACGCAACACCTAGTCATAGATTCAAAATTTTAAACAGACATTCAATCTAATATTTTAAAAAGGTATTTCAGTTTAAAGATAATATATATTTGTAATGAGTATCACAGATACAAAATGCGACTACAGACAGGAAGTACTCGTATCATTTGAAGACACATTACTATACCCTAGTGTTCAGGTGCATTTTTCTCACTTGTTTGCCCGCAGGCACTGAATATTTGTAATGAGGTCTGCAGTTACCAATTGAAGTAGTGACTGCAGAGCCAATTAATGCTTTCAAGAATAGATTCGAGAGTCATTTTAAATATTCAAAATGCCAACTCTACTTTGAAGTTTAATTATTGTAATTATTGCCTTCTTCTATGTTTATTTCGTCGTCAACATCACAGATAACAGATTAAAAATTCCAAGAAAGAGCCCCTCGTTTTCTGCATGACAATGATGTACCAGCTTACAAAGGTTTGCTCCAGAAGCAAGAAATTCTTAAAGTAAATCAAAATTTACAAAACTGCAAAGTTCTGTTCTTTTTGTCAATTTTAACATAAAAATTTCTACTGCTATACTAACAATTTTAGTATTAACTTCTACTAACGTTGAGAACTATCAATTTTAGTATCACATTTTGTTACCATTAACTAAAACACACATGAAGAGCTATTTTTGCTTCTTCTGATTTGATTAAATGCACTCGTATTTCGTAAGAAAGATCTCCTTCCTCCTCAGTAAACAAAATGTCTGCACGCAAGCTAACTCACATGTGAAATCCATTATCTTAAATTATCTGCATTTGCAAATCACATTGCTAGGGGTCATCATACGGGAAATTCAGAATTTCCGCCCATTTACGGAGGCAGAAATTTTTAAGACCATGCCCTTAAGATTAGCTTAAAATTACCATAATTATGGCTAGTTTAATTTAAATTCTGCTCTTCTTCAATTTGTGGCAATAATTAAATAAAAATTCAGAACTGGCCATTTTTCTAGGTAGAACTGCTCAAATTAGGCTGAGAACTGCTCAAATTAGGCTGAGAACTGCCCATTTTAGTAAGTGGATTGCTCAGGGTGTGTTGTGTGTTTGCCCTATATTGCTCATTGACGGAAAAAATACATTTTATCCTATCACTCCGATAAACAATGCGAAACGCCATATATTTGTGTAGTTAACATGAACCAAACTTTCAAACTAAGAAAGCATTAATTTGAGATATTTCAACATATGTTTATCTTTTGAATAAGGTTGATTTGTATATACTGTAACACCTCTGAAAAATTAAACTCATACAGAATTTGCCTGTTAATAGGAAATATATCAGGGAGTAAAAAAGTTAAGGCTAAATAACAAAAGTAATGCAATTTACCTTCGCCATCTTCCTCCTCACTGTCTTCTTCGTCGTCTTCGCTTTCTGTTGCTTCTATTTTGACAATTTTCTTTACCGATCCTTTCACCATTTTCTTCTCAACAATTTTATCCTTCGCTGTTTCAACCTTTTCTTGTTTCGATTTGTTTTTTTCGTTTTTTATTTTGGTTTCATTTGTTTCTTCTTCTTCACTTTCATCTTCTCCGCTGTCTTCTCCACTATCTTCCTCTTCTTCCGTTTCTGTACAGAATTGAAAAAGACACATCAAATTCAAAATTCAGTTTTAATGAAAAATAAGAATTTATCAAAAACAAAAATTCCATTTGAATTGAAATTGAAAAGCTACATTAAATTCTAAATTAAAGTTTCATGGAAAATTTTTCGTTTGCTGCTATCCATGACCAGTAGAGAAGGGCGTCACTCCTTCCCTTGGTTTGATAACTTCTTACCTCAGCTGAGCTGGTACTCACTTACATGCATCAAAAGGATAGACAGCTGAGTTGGCTGTGAATTTCGTAGTTAGAAGTCGACAACTGGTCCCGAAACCATGCTCTCACAGAGAGTTTGGCTTCGAAACACAGAGCCTTAACTACTTAGCCACAAGGCCCTTAAGACCCAGAGCAAGATAGGCAATCAAAAATAGCATGTTTAAGATTTCTCTTCGACAAATGACAAGGCCGTGATTAAAAAACGGACTCAACTTTTTTCGCGAAACTTAATCATGATGACATAAACGGCAAATGGACTAATAACAAAATCGATGTATTTGACTAAAAATAAACCGACTTAAACAGTTCTGGATAATGCCTATTTAAAACGTTTTGATTCTGGCCTGACTAAGATCATCATCAACAAAGTAAAAAAAGGAAGTTGAATGCAAATTGAAAACTTAGTCTATATTAAATTCAAAATTCGAGTTTAATTAAATTCGAAATCTAAAAGAGGTTTCGAGAATTAAGCAATTTTTGAAAAATTTAGTGTAACTCTTAAACTAAAATGTCACGAAATTTAACAGCAAAAACGATTAATTATGTTTATTATATATTTGTTTTCAATGGTTGAAATAACTATGAAAACGAATAATTTTGAAAATGAAAATAGTAATAAGAAAATGATACAAACAAATAATTTTTTTAAAGTTTAATCGTCATTACCATCTTCCTGCTGAACTTTAGATTTAATGCTCTTTCCCTTCTTCGCAGCGTCCTCAGCTTTCGCTCGCACGTGTTCTTCTTCTTCTTCTTCTGTCTCTTCTTCTGAATCATCATCTTCGTCAGTTTCGTCTTCTCCACTATCCTCCTTCGTATCATCAGGTTTCTACAAAACAGCAATCAAAACACTTATACTGTTAGTACTATACCATTATACTATTACACTATAAGTACAAGCATTATACACAAGCATTATACAACCAGTACCAGCAATATATACAAGCATTATACTACAAGTACAAATATTATATACACGTATTATACTATAAGTGCACGCATTATACACGAGTGTTATACTATGAGTAAAAGCATTATACACAAGCATTATACAACCAGTACCAGCAATATATACAAGTATTATACTACAAGTACAAATATTATATACACGTATTATACTATAAGTACACGCATTATACACGAGTGTTATACTATGAGTAAAAGCATTATACACAAATATTATACAAAAGAATTGCACACAAGTATTATATTACAAGTGCAAGTATTACATACAAGTATTATACTACAAGTATACAAGTATTATACCGCAAGTACGAGTGTTCTATAAAATTATTATACTACAAGTACAAGCAATATATACAAGTATTATACTACAAGAACAAAGTATTATACTGTGATTTAGGAATTTAGGAAACTACAATGCAATTTAGGGAACTCCCAAGGAACTCTCAAATTACATATGTACAGCGGCATGGTCATAAGACAAGCAATTAATTGCTCTCCTCTTTACAGTTTAAGGGAGCTATTCTTTCATGGATTCACAAATGCTCACAAAACAATTTCGTTAAAATTTAACTAACAAATGTTTACCTTTTTGATCATTTTGTCTTTTCCGTGTTCACTTTTCAATTCTTCCTCGTCATTTAATTCATCTTCTATTCTTCTTTTAAGTTTATCTACATCTTTCCTTGAGTTCTTTTCGTTTTCTCCAGCAATTGAATTCTTTTCTTTCATCGTTATAGATTTATTTTTTTCGAATTTATTCTCAAGTGATAATGACTAAAAGAATAAAAAATAAATCAGGGGTGAATCAAAGTTCGAAATTTTTAAAGCAAAGCGTCCAATGGACACTAACGTCCGGACCCCCTGTGGTAGAGTCCACCCAAAAATTTACAAAACACATTTCAGCCTGTAAGGCCTACCTTTCTGCTTCTCGAAACCAGATCTAAAGAAAGATAGAACATGAAGGACAGGAAAAGTGAAAAAACGGGAAAGATTTGTCTTCGAACTTTTCTGTTGTAAAAATTAACGTCCATGTCCCTTACCTCTCCATCACTTTAGCATCCACTACACGCTAAAATAACTCACTCATAAAATGACTCACTCATAAAACATTTTATTATATTTTTCCTCAAGCAACTACGAATAGAAAAATTGCTTCAGAAAAATGACTACACATAAAACTGAAACAGCAAAATCTCATCGCTTTTTCACTTAGCTGGTAAAAAAATAATTCCAGGCAAATTAATGATTTAAATTATACGAAAACTTATGTCGTTACTTACGTCAATTTTTTAAACAGATAATAAAATATTTATTCACTGACCTCGTTTTTTTTTGTTTCCTGGCTTTCTGATCTCTTTAGTTTCATGTCTAAAATAAGGTAAAAAAAAGTTACTACTTAAATCTGCAAAATTATCTCTCGTATTTGAGTGCCAATTGGAAATAATTTAAAAATTACATGACTTGGAAAAAAACATGAAAATCGAAGAGACAACCAATTCCCTTTTCTCTGATGCAATGAACGTTACATTAAACGAAATTAAAACGAATACAGCAAACGAAAATTAACTAATTGAAATGTGTTAATTAAAATTAATCAGTCATAATTAGTAATTTAATAGTTTATTTCACACTTACCGTTTAGTCTCTGTATTTGAGGAAGTTTGCTTCGATCTAAATTGACAGATTGAAGACCGGTCTTGCTAAATTGTGAAATACTGCTGCCACCACTAAATGAATTCGCTAGATTCTGCAAACATAAAATGGCATTGTTAAACTTTTTGTTGTTACAAATTTCAGAATTATAATATGCAAAATTAAATTATGCTCCTATAAATCACAAAAACATGCTATTTAACAATTAACTCTCTGGCTCTTAGGAAACCCTAAATTTTGGTTATCGTTGAGCGTAATTTTTCGGCGATTTTTCAGCTGATTTTGCCAACCAAGCTATCTAAACTCTAAGGAGACGTGTCTCTTTCATTAAATGCATCCATACACAGAAATATTGAAGCCAAAGCTCCTCCACAATAACATAACATAACTCAGCGATTATTCAGATGATTTTGCTAACCAAGTTATCCAACTTTAAGTTGAAAAGTCTCTTGAAATCAATGTAATTGATTAAAAGTATAAAAATATAAAAACCCGGTATGAAAATAATTTAATCAATACCTCTGACTCTTTTTTGCGTCGTTTGTCTCTTGGAGAAATTGACGGAACCGTATTTGATAACCCAAACGGCCTCAAAGTCGCGTTCGCCTCATCAATGCTGACATGACTATACGATGACATCATTGATTTATTTAACAAGCCATCTTCTGTATCTTCTTCGTCACTCTCTCCAGGATCCCGCGCAACCGCGGTAACGAGAGTATGACATCCACCACAGCTGACTTTTTCGATTGTAAAATTTTCAAAACGTCCCACTTTTACGGGCCTAAATTGATTCGAAAAGCATTCTTCACCTTGCCCTAATTTTCCATGTCTTCCGTCTCCGAACGTATATAGCCTTCCAGTTTCTGTGAAGAAGAAGAAAGAAAGACTACAGCAAAGCCCCGCCCTTAAACACGGGATTTAGGAAAAGTAAAGATTTTTCTTTTATTCCCACTACGATTTCTCTCATTCCACATGTCCTACATTCTATGTTTTATTTTTGTCATAGGTGACTACACAAATCAAGACACGGAATGTATGACAGGTAGAGCAAGAAATGTTTAGTTTCACGAAATCCCCCTGTTTGTCGATCTATAAATCAATATAAATCATTCGAAACAAGCCCTTATAATACCAACAAATACCTGAAGTAATTTTTTAATATAAAAACTGTACAGAACAAAATTTGAAAATTGAACGAAAACGAAAACAAGAAACAAAAGTTACACATAATTTTCCGAATTATTTCAAGGTCTTCAAGCTGTATGTAAATATAACAAAAATTATGCACATACCTGTTATTACTGCGCTGTGGCAATCTCCGCATGATATCGATTTCACTTTCAAGTGACTTAACTGCTTGATAACAATTGGTTCTTTCAACTCCTGAGAGCGTGTTCCTTGTCCCAGTTGTCCCCTACTGCCATCTCCAAATGAGTAAACATTTCCGTCTTTAGTGAGAGCTAAAGTGTGTCCTGCTCCGCATGCAACTGATATAAAATAACTGTCTTTTGTTGCCACGGGTTGCGGTCTAGTTGTATCACTCAATTGTGAATCACTAAGACCAAGTTTTCCGTTTTCGTTCTCGCCGAATGTGTATAGCTTTCCGCTTTCTGGAAAAATGACAACAACGAAAACATCAACATGCAGCAGCTTTAAAATCTCATCATATATTATACTTTAAATAAAAAAACAGAAACACATCATTAATGTTTCGTTATGAATGATTGCAGTCCAATTTATAGCCCTGTAACAATAACCTACAGACATTTCACATAGAATAGACATAAGATGAAAATTTCCTGTTTCGATTTCAGAAAATTGTAAATTTACCAGTTTTGGAGCTAGTTGGGTAAATAAAAGATTCAATAATAAGGAGGTTTTGACCAAGAATGAGTACGAGGCGATTTAGAAAAAGGAATAACTTTATTTTTAAACTTTATATTCTGTTTTCGCAATGTCAAATATTCTTGGTAGATTAGGCCTTCTCGCTGTCACTATAATCACGACAATTTCTTTCTTCTCGGAGTCTTCAGCTTGTTTTTCCAAAAGACGACGAAAAATAGTCAATTTTACGTTGCAGATTTGAAATGCACAACGTTTTGATGCCCCATGGGAACAACATTTTTCACAACAAGTTGATTCTTAAAATTTTTAATTCAATAGTTTTCCAAGTAGTACTTGTACCCGTACTCGTTCTAGATCAAAACCTCTCTAATGGCAAGCTTCAGTAATTTTGGTTTACATCAAAATTCAGGACTTGATCACAATTTTCCAAAACTTCTTTTAGTCCGGGAATGAAGATTGATCTTAAAAAACTTGGTAATTATTATACCGCAAATCGTTTGTGAATGATTTTATTCTGACATCTAGCCAGTAACGTTTGACATCTGGTATCTAGTGTGTCCTAAAGTATCTAATATGTAAACATTTTTAACTGATTTAAGAATTTTAAATCAGTTAAAATTTTTAATCAGTTGTAACATTTAAAAATTAAATGGCTCATGGTAGAATGATGGAATAAAAACCTGTGACAACAGCCGTGTGGTAGTATCCACATGCTACCCAAACTACTTTGCTGTCTAAATTTAGAAGTCTAGGCCTTGAAACTTCTTCGTCTTCATGACCTGTTTGTCCATCCGCACTTCCTCCCCATGTGTAGAGGTCACCTGACTCTGAAAATGAAACGAGCTTGCATTATAATATTGCAGTTAATACACAGATACATAAAGCTGTAAAATTTTAAGGACAAAAATAATATTCTTAATGGAAATAGGTGTCTGTACATAAAAATGTTTTCTGTTGAGCTTCTCAAATTTAAACAAAATTCAAATTCTCACCAAACAGAACAGCAGAATGATAAACACCACATGACAAAATTTTGACATTTTCCACTGGCAAGGCAGGTATTTGTTTTGGAATAAGTTGATCCTGAAAAAAAAAAATATGGCAAATTTATATTGCTTCGTTGACCCCAATTGTTATGAAGGGCTAGGAAAATTAGCTATATAAGGACAACAAAAAGGGTACTAAAACCCAATATCGAAATATATTTATTAATTTATAAGGAATGTAAAGGGCTAGACATCTTAGCTATGGAAGGCCACAAACTACTCATAAAGGTCACAATTTTAATGCTTTAAAATGTCTCCAGCTCTATTCTTATAAAATACTTTTGTAAACAATCATCACCTCAGTATCGCCATGGCCTAGCTGACCATCTCCACCTGCTCCAAAACTAAATATTTTGCCACTGGCTGAAAAGCAAATATCTTGTTAATGAATGAATAAATTATCAGTTTAAAGTGAGTGCAAATTATTTCTTTTAACGAATGCAATGTGTGAACATTGACAGATGCACGGCATGGCATTATCAAACATACTCAAATTTCACTGCATGCTGTTTTTCATTTGAATACAATCATGTGCTTCCTTGCACACCTTAAAAATTTGGTAATTAATGAATTTTACAATACAATTACATTGAAACATTCTTTACAAAATAATGTAGAATGGTCAATCATAAAATTTAATTATTAAATTGGCGAATAAACTTAAAAAAAATACATATCTAAATACCTGTAGCAGCAATTGTGTGTGTTCTCCCACAAGCTGCCAAAACAATTTTATCGGCTTTGAGTGCTACAAAAAATTACATTTTATTTGATACATGTTCTGTTATTTCTGAAATGAGATATATTATTTTTTTATTAAAATATTTATGCTAAAACATAAAAAATATCAACATTTTCAAGATGGGAATGAAATCAGCCGTAATATTAAATACTTTTTAAATTGCTGCCAGCAAATAAAATATAACAAACCTTTGATGAAACAAGGCTTGTTGGTGCTATTTGAATGTCCCAACCCAAGCTGTCCCCAGTCATTTGCACCAAATGCATATAGTCTTCCTCGTTCTAGGAAAATGATTAATTTTACATTATTTGCCATACAAGCCTCATTAAACTTTCCTCCTAAAACTGAAAGCTCACTTAAACATTCAAAGAGAAAAATAAGGAACATAAAACCAAACAAAAGAAAGGCATATGTCTCTGGTCTGTGAAGCATTCTTTTGGCATTAATGTAAATGTGACCACAAGTAGTATATAATCCCTTATGTGTGTGCCCTCCTTCAACTTCAACACTCTTCTTGCATCTGAGAAAAATAAAAATAAATTTTATATACAATGTAAAAACCAGTTTGTTTTCCCAATTGATGAATCTTTAGGGAAGTTTTTCTTTTTTTGGAATAAAATGCAAAATTCCTGATCTGAAAACACTGCAGCAACCTAAGTGTCTTCTTACAATAAGAATTTTTCTGGACATTGGTCACATTATATAAACTTGATGAAAACAAACCTGATCAAAATCGCTATATTCCTCAGATTAATCAATGTGCAAAATAACACAAACATTTTAATGATTAAAAGGTAGGCAAACCTGTTATCACCATTGAATGCTCATCTCCACAAGAAACATAGCATATTTTATCGTTCCGAATCCAAAACTTGTTTGCAAGGTTATCAGCAAATCTGCTTCTCCCAAATGTAAATACTGCTCCAGTTTCTAAAAGAAGAGAAAAAACATTAACTTTATTTCATATTTATAAATTTTTAAAAATGACCCTTCCATATGTACCAGAGTTTCAGTAAAGAAAAATGAAAGTCTGTTACCCATTTTTCACTGAAGGTCTGGAAGGGAAAACAACTTCCATTTTTGTTTTTTGTTGCACAAGGAAAGTGTGCAAAAACTTTTCCGTAATTTCAACTTACACATACCAGACTGGAAGGTTTGTCATGAGGGGCAAGTTACTGCCAGCACAATAAATGAAATAAAAAAGAATATGAGAATATCACAAATGCATTGTTAACAGTTAACTTATCATTGCCCACACAGTTTATGAACTTCTCAGTATGGCACACACTTACTGAGTGACCAAAAAAAGAGTTTTCCTCTTTGTCAGGTTACATAACATTAGGTGACTGACCAATTGAAACATTGTTTCAAAGCTGAAACATTAACTTACATATTTCTTATTTTTAGGGATTTTTCTGTTATTTAAAATACAGCTATATTTGTCATTGTGCTTACTATTAACAATAAAGAATTAAATATCATTCTCATTGTCTTATGGTTAAAATTGCCTCTTACTCTATTCATTAAATCCACACATTTGACCTATTTCAAATATTTTAGGGGAATCCCAGAAAAATTTGGAATATTCAAGTTAATGTTTTAGCTTTGAAACAATGTTTGAATCGCTTAATTGGCCAATCAAAGTAAAAGTACTTTGCACATGACACACTGAACAATCTGCATCATGCCTCTAACAACTATTTATTATAATGTTCAATTGTGTAGTAAGTAAATACAGAACACAACAACACACATGATACAGTCAGAATATTAAATTAATGTAAAAATCAATAATAGGTACTGTCGTTTTCAGAATGCATTCTTTAGAAAACAAATTAAAATTTAACATTGAATTTATATTTACTTTTAACCAGTTTGCAGTTGTCTCTATGAACTTTTCATAGACTGATAGACTAGATAAATTTTTTCCAGTCAGACAAAAAGTGTAAGTGGTTTTTTTTGTGCTTCAAACAAGCAAAAATATTTTAAAATATTCTGACTTGGTTTGGGTTTTATATATAATATAAGTAGCAGTATCGTCTAGAATTAATTTTTCGCTTTGATATTTATAAGTTATAAAAATGGTTTGATTTATTGAATCAAATCGTCATTTAGATTTAGTTAGGCCTATTTTATTTCGTTGGAAGGAGTGAGTGGGAATTCTCTTGATCAAAAAACAACATAGAGGCGTGAGATTTAAAGCTAAAACCGTTTGATGTAAATGAAAAAACCTTTACATTATCACGGTGTGTTTTTTTACTTCATTTTGAAATGTTAAACAGTCAATCAACACAGAAAAATGAGAAATAAAACAACTCACCAGGAACATCACTGTCATCAACAGACGCCATCTTGGGTTCTGATCTCCCAAATGCGATTCTCCAACTTACAACAGTTTTCTGTCGATAAACCTTTGTATTAAAACAATCGTTTTTTTGTTTTCCTTTTGTTTCAAAAACAATCTATTTCCTCTTCAGGAAACTGACACACAAGTCGCGATGCCTTGGACTCGTTACCACTGGCAACTCTTAGAGAATCTGCCGCCGCCAACCCCAAAAAGGAGGGGAAAAGAGGGATACACTTCATTAATCATATTAGATTAATAAATAAATAAGAATAATAAATAAGTTAAATTGATAAATAAGTTAAATTGATAAATAAGTTAGATTAATAAATAAGTTAGATTAATAAATAAATTAGATTAAGGGTAAATTCTAAATTTTAAACTCTAAGCTCTAAACCCTAAATTCTAAATTCATATTAGATTGATAAATAAATAAATCATATTAAATAAGAACGATTTAGGGACGATGCTTGCTTGGTCTCAGTAGAGAGGCTATTCCATTGTTTTGCTCCTCTATAAGAAAAACATTTTTGTCCGTTTGCAGAAACTTTTTTGGGTAACCTAAACTTTTTGCTGCGGTATTTCGAAGGTTACGCGAGGAGTAAACAGAGTTTCTTGTAAACATGTTAGGGGCGACATCCAAACTCAAATTGCCACGCAAAACGTCAATTGTACGTTTTGTTTCAAACCCACCCACCACCCAGACCCCAAAACGTCAATCGTGGCAAAGAAATTTCTGCTCGCAAAATTCGGTAGGCCTAGGCATAAAAGATGAGATAAGCTTTTCTTTCGTTTGCTGATTATTTTTACTGATAATCAAGAAAAATCTCAAACTGCCACAGGAAAACGTCAAAGACCAAAACCCACCCACCCATAAACGTACAATTGACGTTTTGCGTGGCAATTTGAGTTTGGATGTCGCCCCTTACACAGTTTTAATGACCATCATCGGCCCAAAGCCAGAACATTGATGACTAGTTCGTTTCGGAAAAATGTCAAGTCAGCAAACATTCCTATTGTTTTTTATTGTTTAGCTCAGCCTCGTTTTAAGAAAACGTTTTACAAAGCCAATCAAATCACTCTATTTTTAGCTTCTGCAATTTGATTGGTTCTACAAAAAGATCCACAAAGCGATTGGTTAGCCAGCCTTCCCTCCTCCGACACAATTTGTATCCTGACTGTATCGGAATTGTGTATCGTTTGAGTTTGTTCAGTGAAATGTTTGGATGTTCAGGGGAGAATATGTATATATTATATTTTTAAAGTTGTGAATTGTAAAAATGTTTTTCAGCTTCAGGTTTCTCTGTCTTTTATGCAAATGCCCTTGAAAACTAGCCCTTGTGCTGAAGAGCTACCCTTCCTTTAAGTAAATGTTGAAAATGAAATGAAAACCTTAATCAAACCTATTGTGCAAAAAGACATTTGAAAGGCCAACTTTGTAGAAAAGATAGAATGATTCAAAGATATATATTTATTGTACCCTTTTTTCATTTCAAAAAAGTTATAAAATGAAATTTTAAATACAGAAAAATATATATTTACAAATATGTTGCAATCACAATGTCATTTCTTTCTTCGTGTTTTCCAAACACTGATTGCAAAAACTCTTGTTCGATGTATCCAAAAATATTCTGAAAATATAAACTTTAATTAGATAAAAACAATATATTTTCCCTTTCACGCCCGGATTCATTTCCAAGCAACAGGCAAATCCTACCTAAGTGTCATTTAGCAGAAGGTAACACACTTACAAACCAACAAGATTCGTTAAGATAACCTTACGATCAAATACCTGATCTATGATACAAAATTCTGTCCGAACTTAACCTGAAAATTTTATATTTTATGTTTTTTTAGCAATGGGCAATATTGCCCTTATGTCCATAATGGAAGACCATAAAAGTAGCTTGATATATACAAGTTTTGATTATTTTAAGGGGAGGGGAAAGGACGGTTAATCAAAATTAAAATTAAACAAATCTGAAAAACGTACCTGATTTCTCTCCAAAACATGAATAAATTCATCCCTTGACATCATCAATGACAGATTTGCGAGAAAATAATGATAGCAATACTTTTCAAGTTGGTATGCTTTGCAAGCCTAAAATACAACATGGCATATGATTTTAAAACCTGTTCAAAATCTATTAAAAATAACTAAGAAAAGTATGAGCTCAGGGACTCTCTAGCTGTACTTAAAAAAAATTCAGTTGAAAATGAACCCAAAGTAGCCTAAAACCTTTTCCCTTATTATTGGCCTACAGTTGCGTCTCTCTCTGCCATCTCCGTCTCCATCTCAATCTCCGTCTCCGTACCATCTCTGTATCTCTGTACTTCATGTCTCAATTGTTCAATTAACTATTTATTTGCCATCATTGTGTGGGCCCCTGTTTATGTTTTAATTACCAATGAACATGAAAAAATAAGAATTAGTTTAAATCCTCCAAAACAAGTATAGTTCTACAACTGGCCAAATAAATAAATACTATTTTTTATTGGAAAAAATGTAGTAAGAATCAATCGTAATTCACTCATTTATAATTATATCTCACTTATCTCATTAATACCAAAAAGTAAAAATCGGTTATCTTTATTGTTTTTAAAATAATAATCAATTAAAGTTCATACCGTTATAGAGACAGATGCCCAATTAAAAATAAATGTATATACCTTAGCATATGTGTACATTTCAACAGCATTATAAGATGTCATATGTCTCGCACTTTCAAATTCACAAGTTTTTTTCAAAGATATCAGCTGTAATTTGGCAGCACATTCCAAAAGCTAAAACAAATATTCAATGATTTGAATATCATTGAAATAAATCAATAAATGAATCAATCAATCAATCAATCAATCAATCAGTCAATCAATCAATCAATCAATCAAACAAACAAATATAAGTCAATATCCGATTAAGCACCACTCTCGAAAGAGCACTGAATGGCACGTTCAATATCTGTAGAATTCCGTACATCTGCAATTCAATATAAAATCATTTTTATTACCCTCCATGGACATGGACATTTTTTAAGTAAGCACCATGTCTAAGTAAGCGCCGCATACTTTTTCCAAGAAATTTAATAGAACTAGATCGGACATTTTCAGTACATATAGATCGTTACTAAAACATTTATTTCAAATAAAATTTGAAGTAATAACAAATTACCGTCACATATTGAAAATAAAATCAAGGTCATTGAAGTAAATATAATTACATTGAAGTTAATTTAACTTCATGTAAGCTTATCTAACATCATCTAAGTTAATCGAACTTCATCTTTAAGTTAATCGAGCATCATCTATGTTAATTGAACTTCATCTAAGTTAATCTAAGTTGACCTAAATTCAACTACGTTTTTCCAAATGGTAATTATTAGTATAAATATATACAAGATGATTTTAATCCAAAAAATATTAATTTCCAAGGACAAAAAAATCTAAATGTAAAGAAAGTACTTGGACAGATAGCCCACCTGGGTTCCTTTCAAGTGTCCCCAAGTAGTTTAATTATTTACCTTGGATATATCGTATAGAATTATTTTAACACATGCGTATTGTAATTAAACTATTTGAATAACTATTTGAAATTGAAGTAATACAAAAATGACGATTTACCTCCAGTACACTTCCTGGTAGGCTTTGATACAACACACCACCGCTGTATAAAAATTGCATAGCAGCCTAGAAATAAATAAAAAATTATTAAATTTAAGTAGAACTCAAAAAACTTATATATAGTAGATTCATGATATCAAGAAACTGCAAATTAAGAAGCTGAGGTTCGAAATCTTTAGTAGAGCAACAGAAGAATGATAGAACATAATAATAGAATGGTTTTATAAAAAACGATTTCCATTTTCTTAATAGCGGAGATCTAGCTATCACAATTTATAATTTACAGATACATAAAATTTACGATCAGTTGATTTAAATTTTACAATTTCTTTTACCAACTTTGAGCGCTGGCAATATGCACATTTTAAAATAAATTGAGCAATTATATTAAAGCTGGTTTAACTGTTTAAGTGTGAAAACAGTATTAGTTGTGCAACAGATGTGTTTACACGACAAAATATACTAACGTCAAACTCATTACCAAATTATTTAAAACATTTCTTACCTCAAATACTTGATATTTGATGCCATCCAGGCTTACTTCCCCTTTGTCGTTGGCACATTTTGTCAACTCCTGCAGAAAAAAGATAAGAAGCTTGATAAAAAAGATACTAACGATCAGATGGTTGTTCACCATCAGCAACAAGAGTGTACATATTCGCATAAAGCAGGGTCCTTGATGGAGTCAAACTATGAAGAAACTAAGAGTAAGACGGATGGGGCATCCACTACGACTACCTGTGGAAACCCCAAGGGAACCTCAGCACGTTAGGCCCTGTATGCAAGAGTTCCTATTACACTCCACAAGAAGACAATGTAGAAAAGCAAAGACCATTTGGATTAGCAGAGTTAACAATCAAAGAGTGTTGGTGATATAATAATTTATACATTTTATGCACAAAATTAACGTTTTAAAAGGATATCATATCAAATCAAAGACATAAAACTAAAATATACGTAAGAATGGAAATAACGGATGTAATATGGATGAACTTTTATTCATAGAAAGGCGAACACTTTACAATTTCTGAGTTTGTACTCTATACGAGCCAAGCAAAGCGGGGGCTTATCTAGCCCATCTAGCCTGCCTTGGCGAACAGAGATGGAAAACGAAAACAAAAAATGCTGCGGAGGCGATGTTTTCATTTTCCAGTTGAGAGAGTTTCGTTTTATTCTCGAGGGGTGATCGCTTTGAAACCAGTGTGTCGATTTCACTATTATTACAAAATTCGCCTCTATTTCCTGGACCGCGTACACAATATCGTAATTCAAAATACGAACCTCAAGACGTTTAGAAGCATTCTGCAAAATGATTTTATGTGCAAAAAATGGTTCTCCTTCAATGTTAAATATAATATCTGACATCTCTTTGCTGTTTACAAATTTCGTGCCTGAAATAATCATGATGAACAAATATATAAAAAACTTCGATGGCATACGAAATCTTTGAAGATTAAATTTTCACACCAGATTTCAAATTATAAAAATAATTTTACTTGCAAAGAGTTTATAGAATTCGATCATATGAGTATTTTTAAATTAATTTAAATCATGAACGAAAACTGTTTTCTATGATGTGGAGAAATCCAATTATACTTCAAATTAAACAAATCTCCTTGCTCATATTTCAAGCTAATTAATTTAGCGGTATAGTATAAATTCCACAATTTCAAAGTGAATTTTCGTCATTGAATTCCATCAGAATGTGGATTTCTGACTTTTCAAATCTGCAGAAATCCAGTAGAATGTTGATGCAAGATTCTACACTTTTCGAGTCAAACAAAACTAAAACATTGAGGCAAACAAAAACAAAAGATTGCCCAACAAAATTAGGCTCGTTCTGAATTTAGTTAAAAAAAACCCGTTTATATGTATTTATAGATAAATTCGCTAGTATATAAGTATTTATTGCGTGAGGTTTCTGACAAAAACGTAGACAGACAATGAAGTTGTTTGTTGTGGGCTTCCCGCCAATGAAGTCGTTTTTAAATTCCCGCCAATTTTTAACAAGACCCAGACTGCGCCCTGATGCAAGAGAACAAGGTAGGAAACTAATTCAAAGTTAAAATACAAATAGAATACAAAAACTAATAGAAAAATATAAAAACGAACCAATCTTAGGCAAGTTATCATTTTCCTCATCTCCAGCACATTCGACATCCATCCGTGGAGAGTCCCCATAAAATAATGAAATAATTGCTGCAACTTGTTGAGCAAATGAAGATTTCTGTTGGAAGTAAAAATGTTCAAATCATTTGAAGCCTATCATTTTGATAAATTTCATTCGAGCTGAATCGATGGGTTGACATATTCAATGAAATAAATGTCCTCCTTTGCCATCGTGTGATGAAAGTTTTCGAAAAACTTACCATAGTCTTCAAAAAATTCATCAATGTTTTCCCATCTTTTTGAACTTTAGTGAGCATCATGATTTTTTCGAAAATCGTTGACTACACCAAAATTAACAAAGCAAAAATTGTGAAAAAATCTTTAAGATTTAGTTAGCATTCTAGTATTGACACGGGCTTTAGAAATCGTGGTGTGTGTTTTTCATTTTTTGATTTTGGTTTCCTATCACCCACGCATTTTACTGTGTCCTACCACCCATGTGTTTTTATCTTAGTGTGTTTTCTTTTTTTTGGCTTCTCTAAAGATGCATGAGGGATGAGAAACCAAAAATAGAAAACACACAAAAATAAAAATGCACGGGTGATGGGAAACCAAAAAATAGAAAATACACACCACGATTCCGAAAGCCCGTGGCATTGTCCCCAACGTTAATCATTGTAATCAGCTAGAGCTAAGTGCTATGGCAACCCAGTAAACGAGGATACTTTTTATGGCACACACGGTACTATACTTTGGCATTAAAAAACACACAAAGTACATATATACAAACCAAGTTCCTACGAAAAATGTCAAATAGCAAAGACACATGATATTCTTTGATTCCCTTTGAAAGTTCATCATCACCAATTTCAGGAAAATCCATCATTAAACAATGAACTCCATCAATGTTTTCATTTTCATAAACATAATCAAGAGCCGTTATCCATGTGTGGTAATTCCATGGAATATCTGTATGAAGCAAAATATATATTTAAAAATACTACCGAACAAAATATTACAATAAAATCCTTTGATTTCGAGAAAAATGACAAATAGATTTCTCATTCATGTTTTATGCTCATGTGAATTTGTTTTAAAAAGCTTTTTAAGGAATTCTTGCCTATGAGTTTTCCTTTCGATGCCGCACCATTTTTAGAAACTTGAGGTCATGTTAGTCTTTTCATTAGTTAGCCTGCTTATTCTTTTTTATTTTAAGAATTCTACGTTATAAAGTTTGCAGTGGTTTAAAGTGGTTTGTTGAGGTAATTCCACATGCTCCAAGGCCGTAACTTCTTTTTGAGTACACAAGCTAAATATTTAGTACCATCTAGCAATATGTAAATTAAAACAGCAAATGATCAAAACTGAAAATGCTTCCCACTGAAAATAAATACCAATAAACGTTTGCAGATTGTTTCTAAAAAAACTCAAACTTGCAACAAAATTCAACTGAACTTTAAACTGATCTGAAATTTTAAAGAACTTATAGCTATACTCAAAAATTCCAAAACTCAAAAATCACCGACGAATTACAACATTTTACAGACCAGTAATAAAATCATCAAATCTTACAACAATTGGGAAGAGTTTTCCACCCAACACCCAGTTTTTTGGCTGAATTAAAAGAATTTTCACACATTTTATAATTACGATATTATTATGATGTGATAAGTTTTCGAAAATCATGTTTCGTATTAAATAAGTTACATCCAAAGTCAAATTAAAATTATGGCTTATTTCGTACAATTATTTATCATTATCACAAACCTAGACTTCGAATTTCAAATGCAATGTCAATGTACCCATGTTCAGTGCTTTCGTACATTGCTTCCTGAAATAGCAATTACGATTTTTCAAAAACAAAAAGATATTAATAAAATTTAAAGGAAATTAATACATCGAAAATGTTCGATACTGTATGTAATTATTTTCATTAAAAATGTAAAAAATACAATATTTAACATTTTTCATGGAATGAATATTATGTGTATCAAAGTATTAAAATACCGATAATATTCTCTTTTTATTGACATCCACTGGCATTTCAAAAGCTTCTCCTGCAAAAATAATTTGAATTAAGCAAATCAGAAAGAAATTGATAGTTGTTAAGAACATAGTCAATAGTTGTTAACACAGTCAATGTTGAGAACGATGAGAGAGTTTGGAACTTCTGCCAGTGAGGTGTTATTTCATTAAAACAACAAGACGCCTGCAATTTGCAAAACATTAATTATTAGCGTTGTTTGTTTAGTACTGTCAGTAGATTATAATTCTTATGTATCTCATATTACTTGTTGTGTTACGTGGCCTAAGATTGATAAGCAATGCTTTAATTGGGTCACATATAGTGAAATATTCTGTATAAGGTATTGTATTTTAATAAATAAAATTTCATTCATTCGTTTATCAAAATTTACTAGTGCAAGTGGTTCTGCTTGTTAGTGCTGGTGATGCAAAACATTCAGAACTGAAACGTGGACAAGTTAAGCACCAAAACAAAATATTTAGGAAATTACATCGTAACTTATTGTCATTATATATTGGTAGTACCGTTCCTCATTAAAGAAAAATAAAGCATTTTCAGTATGCTCCTTTATCTTTGGTTTAATTGAATATACTTTGGCAAAACAAGGTATCATATTATAAATTGAAGCTTCTACAGTTCCTCTATAGAAATTTCATAAATGTGGGGACGTTTTGTGTAGGTATTATTGCCTTTTACAGAAGCAGTATTTCAGAGAAACCTTTCTGAACACTCAACAACAAAAACTTAACCCCCAGAGAAAACTTGAATAATTGTACCTTTGTCCTCATTCAAAGCTTCTTTAAGAGACAGAACATTTCCTTCACCCGACCGAGTCCTCTCAGGCTTATTTGGTGCAGCGATTAACTTCCTAAGGGTCCTGCGATGTCCATGAGCAGCGGCAAGGGTATGGATGTGCTTCTTTTGCAAATTATCTTCTGAGTCATGACCTGGCTGTGTTTCGGAAGATTCGCTGAAAAGAGTTTTGCTTCCATGCTTAGCAAGAAGTTGTGATAAGATCGTAAAATGGCCTGAGATAACAATGAAAAGTAACTTGAAGTGTAAATCCTACTTAAAATTACAATCGAAAAGCAAGATAAATTTTGTGAAACCAATGATTCAGCTCCGAAGACAATGATACAATTTATCATTCTAAAGAATAGATTTTACACCTTTTAGCAAAGCAAACCACAACATACAAAGCAACAAACTTTGTTCCTTTGTGTTTAATTACGTTCATCCAAAAGTGTAAATCTATACTTTTCGGTAGGATCTCGAGTCTACCGGGTAGGGTGTCCCAGAAAAAGGTAACAAGTTTGAAATAATCTTCTTACAAAGATATTGGCTTACGGTATTTAACATTATATATTAATTAATTCTTGTTGATTAACTTACAATTTGGTACCTAACTCGGAAAAATCAGTGCCTGGAATCATGAAATGTGTTTCAGTGTGTTGCTTAGACCATTATTTTAGTTAAAGAATCTGGTCCTGTCGTGATTGCAAATCTGGTGCTTGAAAATTAATAACCCGAACCCAATGCGTCAATTTTTAAAGCGTAAGGTACATTTTTCGTACATTTTCGTAAGGTTCAAATTGTGCATTTTTCGATATTGCTACTCATGTAGCTAGCTATATTAAAGAAGCATCTTTTTCATCAGACTCTGGAAATCGCGTTACCATCTTTTTGGGACAGTTTCAAAACATCAATACATACCTTAAAAACTTTAGAATTCAAAACTGGTTACCTCAAGTGGATGAAATACATTTGTGATGCCTGGTGAACATTTTCTACATATTGCAATCAAACAATCAATTATTTTTTGTCTTAGCCGTGTGTGTATGATTTAACCCTTTTACGTTACGCCCGGGTTTGTTTACGCACAAAGGGCAAATCCTATGCAAGTTTAATTTTGCAGGGGGTAGCACATGCAAACCAACTTAATTTATATGATGAACTCCCGTTAAAATATCTGAAATTAATTTAAAATTCTACTCGCAATTATCTCCTGAAAATATTATGTTATACGTTGTTTCTCAATGGGCCATATGTCCCTTCCTGCCGGGGTGGAAGGAAAAATATTTTCTTAAATTAAATCAACTATAGGTTTGTTAGCTTCGTTAAACAATGTGAATCTAAATTACCTGCGGCTGCAGCTAAATGCAAAGGAGACAGAACTTCTTTTTCCTCTTCATTAATGGAATTAATTTCGTCAAGAAATGCTCCATTTTCAAGCAGAAGCTAAAAAATAACATACTTTTATTGACTGTGCATGTGATGCAATGGGAGAGCGCGGATCATCCACGTAAATTTGATACCTGCGGATCACTCCTCTTCGCATTTTTCTGTTCAGCATTAGGGCATTGGGGCCCTCAGTTCTGCTGGCTCCCGCGTCACATCGCAGCGTGTCCACAAAACTTGCACGTTTTCACAATCAACCTAACAATATGAGCTCCCATTTTCGATGAACTTTTGCTTAGTATAACAAAAACAAGAAAGGTTTTCCATGTCACAAAATACTTAAAATCTTACTCTGAAAAACATTTTTTTTAAAGTTATTTGAAAATTCACCTTGACGATATCGCTGTGTCCCCCACAAACGGCGAATGACAATGCTGTCCATCCTTTTATCGTTGCAGGTATACAATCGTTTTCAATAGCATCCAAAGGTACCTATATAAAATACATTATATTTGAGCAACTGTGTCCAAAAAGCAAACGAACAAACATTAACAAATAGAAGTGCTCTCTTCCCGTAGTCTATCTTCTTAGCGAGCTAATCTTTTAAATAATCCCCCTACATGCTTACTGAGTATGTTATGGTCTAAGTTTCAAACGGTTCCTTTCCTTTCTTATCCTGGTTCGCTTTAACTTTCGCGCGGCAACGGTTTAAAACTTAGGCCATAACAAACGACCACAAACAAAACCACAGAGACAGTGAACCAGAATAGGAGAGGAAAGATACTAATGAAATGAATATATTTATTCATTTAGGCCCACACAAATCATGTCCACAATACCCATAGTATCCCCTAAAATTATGACGTTTTACGTCATTTACCAATGGGTAACATATTCATTCCGAAGGTGGAAACTGATAATTTTGAAATATTTATCAAATGTATTTCAAAGCAAGGAGTACCAGTTTTATTAACAAAACTAATTTATCTAATTACATACAAACCTGTAATAACATACAGGCCTGTAATAAAATACAAAACATTACGAAGAAGTTACCCTGATGTTTAAATTCATTTTTCTCTCCAGAAGTTCCTGACACAATGCAATATTTCCATGCAAACTTGCATACATAAGAAGAGTCATGCCCTGCAATTATTAAAGATTTATTTAAAATTTGAAACATGCAAATTAAAGCATTCAATGCTCGCTCTCTTGGTTATCTTTTATCCTGAAAAAGAACAAAGTTCGAAATGTTGCGTTTTAAATAATTGCTTGCATAAAAGTCGAATTTTTAATAAATTAAATATTGTCAATTCAATAAAACTGCTTTGGAGTCATGTCACAAGTTTTCGTAAGATACCCTCGAAGGATTATTTTCGTAAAATGTAATAATGCAATAGTACCTTTTCGTCTCGCTTGTCCAGCTTTTCTCCAGCAAATTCCACAAAAATAGATCTCCTCGTTTCTTTGTCTCGTGCTTCAAGCATTGCAGACAAAAAATCTGTGTTTGCAAAAGTTGATTCTTTTTCTATTGCTAAATTTTCAGCATCTTCATTAAAGTTAAAGACCGGTTGCTGAAGAAATCCACCATCAGGCCTTACCAAAAAAATAAAATTAAAGAATTCTTGTGTGATTACAGTTTTAAATTATTTTATGTTAAGTTAAAGCAAAATTTTCAAATATATAAAGTAAATTAGAAATTGGAAAACTGAATTTAAAATTGCCTAACTGTACAAAGACGCCAATGTTCCAATATTCCAAATTTAGAAAATATTTATCAAAGTTTCATATTACCATTAAAACTTGTGAATTCTTTTTGGGAAAATTTCTGCTAAAAATACTCATTATTTTAACTCCTCCCCATTTGCTCGCCTTTTCTCACAATTTTAATTCCAGGGGTGAAATGGCAGCAGTTTGGGCCCCCTGCCCCAATAAATTCAGGGCCCTCGCCTTGCAATTGCCTTAAACCAGAAAGGAACAACTGTGCCGTAGGGCAGAGCCCGAATGCCCGATGGCCCTGTCCGACGCCGCCCTGGTAACTTCTTTCAAATAAACATGAACATTACATGCCCCACATGGATACAACTTTCCAGTCTTACCATGCAACATGCAATTGACAGACATGAAAATAAATACACCGCAAATATGACATATAACATTTAACATGACTTACCATGTAGCACGTGAAAGGCAATAGCATCCAGGCAAAAGTAGCCGAGCTGCTTGTCTGACATCGTCAGTATCAATGGTCTTGCTAAGTCTACTTTTTGCAAAAACACCACAAAGTCTCATCCATTCACTGACAGGGTGGGCGTCTTCACACTGCGGACTGCACAAAAATAAGATTACACATACACACTAAAAAATATACAGAAAGAAGATTATGTATACACTAAACCACACAGAAACTACAAAGTGTGGCTTGACAAACAAAAGGAAACAAATTGACAGCAAAATGTTAGCGTTGCCCAGAAGTAGAATTTAACTATATCATTCAAGATTCATAACCTGCTTTGCAAAAGTCCCAAAAAAATTATACTTCTGGAATCTGGTCAAAGTAACGGTCCTAAAAAGTCCTAAAAGAATTTGAGTAATAAAGCATTGCGTTCGATGATCGAATGCCTACAGAACTGATAATGATTCGCAAATCGAACGCAATGAATCATGGTAATAATTCCCTCGCCGCCATCTTTTGCGGAATTCTCTATTACAATTACATGAAAAAATTCTAAAATATAAGAAAGGAAACATGATCGAAAGTTAACCACCAATGCGCAATTACGTTAAAAATGGCCGCGAGAGCATTTTATCATAATATTATAATGGAATCGGCAGTTGAGCCTAGACCTTGTCACACGGGTCCCAACGGAATTCAATTCAGTAGCAATGAATCGAATGGTGTAGTCAGTCTAAATCAAATCCACCATTGTTCGGTCATGGAACGCATTTTGTAAAAATACCTTTAGTGCCATCTTTCCATCATGAAGAAATAGATATGCATTCGTTTTTTGTCAAATGTCGTTTATTGAATTGTCTAAAATGCAATCGTACTCGGGATCATACTCAATGTCAGGATAAAAGAGCATAGTTACTGTAAACAAGGCAACATACCTCTCAGAACTAGCACTGACTTTAGCCACGTCATCTGGATCCTCGTCTTCAGAAAATTGCATTCTGGGGCATCTCATATATCCAAACAGGGTATCGATAGCACTGCCATTCCATGGTATACCTTGACTGAAAATTATTGAAGCCTTGCGTGGGCTTGGTGCAAAAGCCGGACTGCTCTTTCTTCGTACGCTACGATGCCGCGGTGTGTCTGGCAAATGTGCCTTGGAAGCTCTCTCTATGATTGACGCGATCTCGTCACGTGTGCTAAAACATGTGATACTACCACTTGTAACATCTTCCTTCATGAAATGGCGAACAGGTTGGAAAAACTGAAGCAAAAAACAATAAAGGGATCTGAAGTTTCTTGCAAACTTAAATTTCTAAACTGTATGGTTTTTTCAAAACGTAATTGTTGGAAAAAGAAAAATTCTTAACATGAAAAGCGAAAATCAAAATGTAAAGCGAAACCAAAAGAGTTTATCTCTTGCATTGAGTTAGGTTCGCTCCCTTACAAAACCATAAGGAGGTTTAGATCCAGAAGGAGTTTAAGTACGAGCACGACATAGGAAACAATTGAATTTAAAATTTAAAGAATAAACTTGTGAAAAATGTTGTTCCTATGGGGCATCAGAGTGTTATGCTTTTCAAATCTGCAACGTGAAGCTGACTATTTTTCGCTGTTTTTTTGAAAAACAGGCTGGAGGCTCTGAGAAGAAGAGGAAACTGGCTTAATTATAGCAACGGCGAGAATGCCCAATTTACGAAGAACCTTTGACATTGCGAAAGTAGAATGTATGGTTTACAAATAAAACTAGCTCTTTTGCTAAAACACGGTAATTTCAAGTAAATTCACTCATTTGAACTGTGTCATTCTCAAATTCTATTTTACATAGCAATTGAAATGTTATTATTTTGAATAAACAAATAAACAAATAAACAAATAAACAAATAAACAAATAAAAAATAAACAAATAAAAAATAAACAAATAAACAAATAAACAAATAAAAAATAAACAAATAAACAAATAACCAAACAAACCATATCTCTACTTCGATCTTTTTCAATTTGCATATCACCGTTAAATCTTGTCACACACAAATGTTCATATGGTTGTGCACCTCTCCAAATGTCTGGTTTCGACACCAATGACGAAATAACGTCTTCAGCCAAGATACTGTAATTTGCAGTTTTTCCAGATTTTTTACTATCTAAAAGATGGTAACAGTTTTGTTATACAATGTTTTAATACGTCGATGTTATAAATAAATGTTTTCTTTGATATACTGGTCTTTAAAGTATTCCTAACCGTGTTTCAATTGATACATTGGTTATAATTACCTACCGAATGACCTAAAAACTTGGACGTTTGAAAAATCCCCAAAATTTGATTTCATTACGAATTTCAAAAATTATTTTTTCTTCTAACGTTAAAAGGACCAAAATTTTGAGCTATACTTTTCAAAAACTTCGTTACTCAAATAAAAAAGGTATTTTAAAGCGTTTAATGCAGCAAATGATGTTTTTGCATCTTATTTATAACATTTGTAACAATATGAAATAATGGCAATAACGTAATTTTTCATAACAGCTTTATACGCTTTTAACCAAGCAAAATTACATTGTTTTTAATGTGCTGATGAAATAATCGACTTTCCTACAATTAGGTTAGCCCTTCCTGTACACGGCAACGTAAAAAATGAGCTTGATTGGCAACACCCTCGAATTTTGGTGCATTTTTTCAAACGTTTAAACATATTTATGAATCCCGAGCGGTGTTTACATGATGATGGGCGTTTTGAAACTCAAAAGCAAAATGCATTAGTCAAGTTCCAGTATTTCCTGGAAAATACTAGATCACAGCTAAGATAATCACACACACAATCTCCACATATATGACAAATATTGTTCGTTCTTAAAATACACATTTTGATTAAACTTTCTTGGAACGAAATGTCACCTGTTATTTGTCATATATCTGGAGATGGTGTGTGTGTGATTATCTTTGCTATGTTCCATCGTATTTCCTTATTCTCACTACTTACTTATAGCTTGATCGCTCAAATAACAAATCTCCTCCACAAGGTACTCTAAGACCGCTGTGAGATATACCGCAGCTGAGTCGGTGACATGCGGAGCAACTTTGTTCCTGACAATCCAACGGAATATCTGACCCACTGAAATCGTCAAGCCAGAGCGTTCTGATTCTGAAATTCTAAGATGCTTGTCATTGGTCCTACTTATTGAATGTATATACAGATAGTATGCCTGATACGCACTACCGATGCATGCACGGGAAACGCTCTTACTGAAAATTACTTGCGTAGCTGAATACACTTCATTTCTAGTGCATATGTTAAACTTTTGTGAAAATCGACGGATTTCTTTCGATAAGCGTGCCAGGTATATTTTTAGAATTCTTGAAACTTCGCAAAGTGATTTGTCTGTGAAAAGATGCTGCCGGTTTCGAAGTCTGGAAACCTGAAAAGGTTATTTGCAATAATGTCAGTTTTATTGAAGTGAAGACTTTTGTTCATTACTAAATTAAAGAAGATGTGAAATATCTTTATAAAACTTTAATAGAGAGAAAGGTTGAAAGATCAATGCTAATAACTATGCTAATAACACGACAAACGCCGACTGTAAGTTTTGTAACACATTATTCACCCAGCTGTGGAGGATACTGTTTTAAAAGCATGCAATTTAAATTTAAGTTACCAAAATAACAGCAGCTTATAAAATTAACCTGACCCCTCTCACGTTAGCAGAAAAAGCAACTTTATGAAATTCGTAACGAAATCAAATTTTGGTGACTTTTCAAACGTCGGAACTTTTTTTGGGCCGCCAGGTAGATATTACAAATACATCTTCTTACCTTCCTAATAGCTTGCCTCAAAATATTCTGATTCCACGGAGCATCTTTTATTTCAGCAAGATAATTATATCGCGGACTTTCAATCATGTATTCTCTGCTTTCATCGGTGGAAAGCAACGAAGAATCGTCATCATGTAGTGATAAGTATCGAACTGTGTCGTCATGATAAATGCCTCGTTCCAAAGCGTTGTAACATTCCTTGCACGAGATTGAAGACATGGCCTGATAAAAATTATATTATGTATAAACGATAAAACTTTCGTCATTCAAACTTCTGTCTACCAGGAAAAAAGTTTAAAACAAGAGTTCGCGCCAAAACAGAATTACCCAATAGGCACACAGCACATGATTAGGGAGCCAGCAAAAGAAGGACAACAGTGAAAAATCTTCAACATAAAAGGAGCGTTTTCTATCATCACATAACATAGAGTATGGTTATGCAAAAATGATGTCAGTGGCTTTGCCGAGGAACGAGGTACCATTACAAAAAAGATGTCAGTGGCTTTGCCAAGGAACGAGGTGCCATTATTACATTATCGGTGATTTGGGCCATTTAATTTAGCCTTGGTTCGAGTAGTGCATGCATATTTTGCAAGTGTGAAAACCATCATCACATATTTGGCTTTAATGAAAAGCGTTTGTAAAAACAAAATCAAAATCGACTTAAAATTTCCCAATAATCTTTCATAATTATTGTTCAAAATTACATAAATTAGTAACCACTGTAGTCATTTCAATAACATAAGCAAACAATGACAAGGACAAATGTCCCCGAAACCATTTTGCACTAGCGCAAAAGGTTTTTATTTTGGAATCGTCTCTTAAAAAACGAAGTCCCTGGAGTAAACCATATTTCTCATCAATGAAAGATCGAGACATTTGACGGTAAGAATAATGAATCTACTCATACACGCTGGTAATCGGTGTGACAAACTTTAAAGAGCTTCTTTCCTTATCTAAAATGATAGAATTATTTTGCATCAGCAAAAAAATACCTCTTTTCAAGAGATTGTATGCTCCAGTGTAACCCTTGAGGATAAGCTTGCTCAAGCCACGATATTGTATGCTCCAGTATAACCCAAGCCCTTTAAAATCAGACTGCTCTATGTAAGCCACGATATTGTATGCTCCAGTATAACCCAAGCCCTTTAAAATCAGACTGCCCTTATGTAAGCCACGATATTGTATGCTCCAGTGTAACCAAAGCCATTGAAAATAAGCTTGCTCAATGTGAAGACCTCGAGTGCACGCTGAATCGATGCTGCACGTTTGCGAAATTTAGAATGACGTGAAATTAGAAGTTTGATCTTTAAATCTTCAACTGTGAGTGGGCAGGTCTTCGGGTTTATTCTCCGTTGCTGATCACACACGACAAAACATTTACAATCAGGAGATATCTCTAAAATAACAATCTGTCTTGACACAAAGTAAAAATAAATGGCCTATTATGCAAGTCTACAAATATTTACATCGAGATTTCGTTAGAATGCAGTTCTTGACAAACATTAATGTATGACCACAACACGGATAAAAAGACAAGATTTGCCAGTCGCATTGTTTACTTTGCCAAGAAAAATCACCGGAAACAAAGCTATAATATTGGACGTAGTGTTGAAGTTGTATGCTGAAAAATACAGCAAATAACCTGGATAAAATCAATTTTCCAAGTCACATGTTTTTCCCCAGAATCAGCAGAAAACGGTTCTGCAAAATTAAACATTCAAATATGATTTTGCAATTTTCATACCTCTACAGAAACTGGTAACTGTTATTCTTCTGTGATGTTCGCTGCCTTTTGAACGAAACAAACAATCCGTTTGATAAGCTTGGAAAACAAATCACAGACGAGAAATTTAATACCTGGCGATAAGCATGAGTCTATCTGGTGTACCGCAGCTCACTGAATTGTGACTAGAGATTGCTGGTTCAATGCAACTTCGCAAGCTCTAACCATAATGCTTTATTCTCCATCACGAAAGTGCTCACTTACAGAAGGTTATATCCGGTTATACGAGCTTTGAATGATTTTTTCGGCCTAACAAAATTTATTCTTCGGCCTAACAAAAAACGCTATTGTCTCCTGATTTCACACATTCAGTGTGCCCCATTCAAAAATGAAACCTGGATTAGCTTACGGCAAAGCGGCCTAAAGCGTAAGTGGCCTGCAAGTAAGTCGGTTCAACAAGAACTCACAACGTGAATTTAATCAGCTTAGCGTAAATGTTAGGCCAGTCAAAAAAACTAGATTATCAAAATATCCGTGACGTGAGCCAATGCGAGGAAAATTATCTCACATACTGTGGTCGGATTGTTCATATAAACTAGATTGTGCCAGCACAAATATTTGATTTTAGAATTTACTTTGTGGATTTTAGATAATCCTGTTCCTAAATAAAGTAATAGTATAATAAGCCTGATATAGATTTACTAAAAGCAAGGTTAATTATGCCTGCATTTCCAATTCTGTTGAACTTATCCGATAGAGCGTAGTCACCATGCAATGATTGTTTTGTGATGAGGAAATAAATCACGTGAAGCATATTTTGCTATTTTTCGAAAAACGTCAGCTGAATTGAAATTTCGCAGCCTAATGCTAGAAAACACAGCTCCAGCACGCCACGGCACTGGTTTGACGTCTGAATCAAGCCTGAATTTAACTTTGAGCCAGAATCCTGGCACAGCAAGTTTGCCGTGCCAATGATGTGTCAGAAAGTTTCTGTATTCGAATTCTATCATTCGAACATGGCGCAATATTTTTTCGAATCTCCTGGGAATGATTCAAATGCTAACAATTTTTCAATATGATTCAACACACGCTGAACAAGGTTCAAAAGAATTAATCAAACGAGCTGAACCTTTTGTTCAACATGGATGTTGGGTGTTATTCAATGAAATGTTCAACTTGTTTGACCGGGCTTTACACTCGGCGAATTACGCAGTAACATAAATAACACAAATACTAACGAAGTTAATTAATTTTACACAAAAACTGGAAAAAAATGTATAAACGTATAAATGTATAACGTATGTATAAATATTTGCAACACAATGTTAAATCATGAAAACGCGTTGTCTGTTCTTTGCCACATAAAATGTACTGGAAGGAATAATCTTTGAAAATACAAAAAACAAAAACATAAATTGCCAAAAACACCAACCAACAAATAAAAATGCAAAAACATAGTTTTAGAATAGTTGTAATAACGTGGCCTCAAGTAAACAATGACCAGAAGCTGAATGCTGTCGTGTCTTTAAATATGTTCTCTTGATACAAAAAAGATTCAATTCGTTAACCAATTTACCTCACTTTGACAACGAGATAACTCTTTGGCAGCTGCTGAAAAGATGAAGTGGAAAAGTTGCAACTCCAGAATCTAATAGCGCTTATTCTAATTGTAATTCCTCACTGTGATTGCGAAAGTTCCTGCGCCACCGAAGAGGCAAACTGCCTCAGTAACTCTTGATCAATCGACGAAAGATCTTGGAAACCCTGAACTTGCATTGCTTCTTGTAAATTTGGAACAATTTGCAGAACGATTTTACTTCTTTCCACGCTTTGATCATTGTTAGTAGTTTCTTCTGAAGCTGTAGTTTCTCTCATTGCAGAGTTTTCATTTTCTAAACCTTCTTTCAAAGTGTTTGATGCAACAACTAGGCCTGAATCGAGCTCTTGTACTTTGTCTCTCGTTGTTGAAACTGCCAGCAATCCTTCCACTGCCGTCCTTTTTCCTGCAGCAACTTGAATAGAAGATTCCTCTGCAAAAACAAACATATATTTATATTTCTTCACCGTTAATAACGAGACTAGTATGATGGAAGTATCATTTTCAAACATCATTTTCAAATTGGTTTACAACAACAAAATCATTAAAATAATAATAATCGAAGTTATATACAAGCTAAAAAGCTAAAAGAGCTAATATATTTTATCCCAAAAAAAAATGTAGCATAAAAATCTCAAATGTTGAAATAAATTGTTGAGCGACATGATCGAAAAAGCGACTTGCCTTTGAAAAACCTGGTTAAACTTCGTGACCAAAACACCACATATTCTTGTTTGATAAAATATCAAAGGAATGCCAGAAAGTTATGTATTTGTTTGGAGTGTATTTGCTATCTTTATAAAATGCTAATTTTGAGACTTACTAACAACTATAAACTCTACAAAATCCCCCTATTGCGTTTTTTGCCTACATGAAAAAATTCTGAATAGTGGTTCAGAAAATGTTTCATTCCCGGTCCTCTGCGAAGGAGAGTGACGAAAATGAATTTCTTGTTTGCAATTATAAAAGTTGCAAACTTTTGCTTTAAGCTTGTGCCCAGGTGCCTACCTCAAATTGCTGAGCGTTCATTGGTTCAAACAAAAATTCGATTTGAATATCGAATGTATTGTTCCGTTGATGTCGCATAAATTAACATGATCCCAACAAATCGAGATAGAAACCAAGGGGTATTTCACATCTGATAAACACTCTGGAAACGAGATTGCTTTTGTTTCCAAAAATGCTTTCAAAATAAATAAGCAATACCTGACGCTTGATCAGTAGTAGGTGCAACTACTTCATGTGAGACATCGTTCAATGTGATATTTGATTCATCCAATTCCCCTTCATGCGTTTTCATATGAATTTTTAGATTTCCAGCTTGAATAAATTGGCGATTTTCGCAAATAGGGCACTTGTATGGTTTTTCTCCACTGTGAAGTAATATGTGCCTCGCCAAGTGATGAGGCTCTTTGAAACCTTCATTGCAAATCTCGCAAACGCTTGGTCTGTCGTCATTGTGAACCCTCATGTGGCGTGTAACTCGGCTTGGATTCATAAATCCTGCAATAAAGTAAATTCTCAAGAAACGTCCACCCCAAAATTTATATCCAATTAACATAAGAATCCTATCTAAGTTTTTTTTGCAGGGGGTAGCAAATGTACCTAAATTTAACATAAATCATTAACACCAACTAACATAAATTATGCGTTTCTTTCAGTGTTTACCTCCTGAAAATCTAACGTTCTACATTGTTTAGCAATAGGGAGATTTTAACAGAACTGCAAAGAGTATCGGAACCTGGGAACTAGGTTTACACAAAATTCAACCACAGCGAAACATTTTGAGCCAGTACTTAAAAAAATAAATTACTGCCATTGAAAAATCCAATCTAAAGATGGTCTATTCCATGGTTCACTTCCAGCGCCCCCATAACAACGGATTGTGTCACCTACTGCGACCGTTTCTGCCTGTAGTATCGTAAGCTTTTTGTCAGACAGAAAATTCTAAACAATTTGCCAGGTTCCCAGAAAGAAAAATATTTTTTGCAGCACCGGAGGTTTTGATCCAGAGCCAGTACGAGTACAAGTAAGGTTGGAAAATGCCCTCCATAGAAAAAAATAGCTTTATTTGTAAACCATACATTCTATTTTCGCAATTTCAAATGTGGCTCGTAGATTAGGCCGTCTTGCTGTCGCTATAATTAAGCTAATTTTCTCTTCTTCTCTGAGTCTTCAACTCGATCTTTAGCTTGTTTTTCCAAAAAAAAAACACGATAAATTGTCAATTTCACGTTGCAGATTTGAAAAATACAACGTTCTGATGCCCCATGGGAACAACATCTTTTGCAAGTTCATTCTTTAAACTTTATATTCAATTGTTTTCCATGTCGTACTCGCACTCGTACCCGTACTGGATTCAAACCCCCTTAATGGCCCATATGGTCCTTCCCAGGGTGAAAGGGTAAAAAAATCACTTTCTAAGAAAGTCAGGAGCTAAATTCTAAACAGAACGATATAAGAAAAGAATAGGTTAATTAAATGAGAACAATAGTCTGAAGTTGAAAATTTAGTTTCTTAATAAGTGCGACTTCACTGTTACGCAAAGCATGTTAAAAAGTCAGCAAAGCTTCCACCAAAATCTACGTAAAAGGTATCAAGTACGTCATAAAACAAAACGATTCCAGCCATTAATGAGCCTTTGTGAGCAGAAGAGTTGCAATAAGAAGTGCAAGAAAATTTTGAGTAAATAATGGGAGAGTGAAATGGTCTCGTGCCAGATTTTGTTGTAGTGTTGGACTCGTCTTCGAGAATGTTGCATTTTTGAAGTAGTAGTTTGCCTAGCCTACACTCCCAAATACCGGATGACTAAAAAAAACTGTCCATGCTTGAAAAGTCACAAAAGTAAAAATTCTTGGTCGATTTTCGAACTATCGAGCTATTTTTCAAATATCTACTTTTCAATGAATCGAACTATTTTTCGATAGTTTTTTGTTAATATTGCGAAACTATCATTTAACAACCTTTTTGATTTTTTCGAAAAACTAGCTTTTTTAGTCACGCGGTACATCGTTTTCTTTTTAATTAAAACAATCCATTCTTCCAGAACTGTTGGAAGAAATTTTAAAAAGGAAAAGAACAGATGGTAAATAGAAAAACTAAACTATTTACCTTTGCTACAGACACCGCATTTGAATGGCCAAAGTCCCGTATGTGAACACAAATGCTGCTTCATATGCCCCAATCGGATAAATTGTTTGGTACAAACCGGGCAAGTAAACGGTTTCTCGCCAGTGTGTATGCGCCGATGTTCCCGAAGGCTGCTCCGATTTGCAAATACTTTCTGGCATAAATCGCATTCCCGTGGCTTCTTCTTACAACTTGGTTTCTTTTTTACTTCTGGGAGCAATACAACCTGCCCTGTGGCGTCAACCTTCTCGTCAGCTGCAACTATGTCACTTTGATTTGCAACAGGTTTTGATTTCCTTGGTCTTCCTCTTTTCTTTTTAACAACAGGTGTATCATTGGTTTCTTCTGCAAAAAATCATGACCACGGTTCTCTTACAGTACTTTGAAGTAGCAATAAATACAGTATACATACACGTTGTAAGCCTAAACCTTTCAGTTTTTATTGTTCTCAATCTTTGAATCTATTACCGTATTTTCCAATGTTGTTAGTCAATGGCTAAAACTCTGTTTTTACACACCAGCACTAACCAACCACTCATCAAATGATATATATATACATTCAATGAAACCTCCATATATAACAGACCTTCTGGGACAAACGTTTCTGTCCAATTTCTGGAGGTGTCCATTGATTAGAGATTTAGTTAAAATTAATAGGGATTTGACCACAAACCGGAAATTTGGGACAATGGCAAGGTGTCCGATGTTGGAATGTATCCATTGCTTTAGGGAGGTGTCCATTGATAGTGGTTTCAATGTATGTACAAAATAAATAATATTTGCCATCACATCATCCATAATTTTCAACATGAAACGAAAAGTGTGTAATTTGAGTGAGCTAGCAAACACAAGGTACATGGAAGAGTGGTGTGCAATGCCTCAAACAAAAGTATAAAAACAATAAGCTTGCTGACAAACCTTGATTCCTTGCAACAATCTCCTCAACAATTTGATTTGTGGCTGCTTGTACCAATACCTCATTCTGAACAAACAAAGGCTGCTGATCTTGACAAGTGTTTTGATCTTGTTGATCTTCAGTACCATCCTTGTTTTCAATAATTTCAAGATATGATTTTTTGAATGATTCTTCCGAACTTGATTTATTGTGCACTGCAAAATACAAAGTATAATAATCTAGCATTTAACTATTTTCTACACTAGAAGTATATAAATTTCTCAGTCATTTACTGTACTTCAAAGACAAGCATGAAATTTTATTATGTTGTTGCATGCTGTGGCAGAAAGGTGAAAAAAACAAAAATTAATTTATCACTGAACAGCAGGGCGTGCATTTCATGTATGGTTATGTCAAAGATTGAGTGATAGAGCAGTAGAAAGAACAACAAACTTTGTCTTTTCATGCCAACAATCTCTGGCATATGATGCATGGGATGTGCTATGGGTTGCACAGTTCCAAGATTTTGTGCAAAATTGAGGTTAATTGCCAGTCTGCTAATTTTGTTTTTTCTGTGCAAGTAAGGTAATGTTTAAAAAAAAATTGGCTGTACTTGAAAAACAAGTTGAGGAAACATACTATCTTTAAAAATTGCTAATTGATTCCATGATAAGTTTTCAAAACTAGTTCCATGATAACTCCGGTAATACTGCTGCTCATATTGATTGATCAAACAATTGATTGATCAAACCTTTGTTCTCTATTGTTCTGAGAATAAGCCCCCCCCCCCAATCTGCAACAGTTCTAATGGTATTGAAATATATTTACAATTTATTAAAGAATATGCATGCTAAGTTTTGCAGCAAATCATTAAGAAACAAGAACTAAGAAAAACCCTGTCACAGCGACAGAAATTCAATTTTCATTGAAAATAGACAAAAGAGAACAATGAAAACAAAACACTTTGTCCACTTGTTGCACTTAGAACTTAAGCTCAAACTTGGCATGGTGCTAAGAATAAGATATCTTCAAGTGAAAAATACCACACTTTGCAGTCTGGCATATGCGCACAACCAACAAAGTTAGTAGACTGACATATAGAACAGATTGCTGAAAAAATAAAGTAAAAAAAACACAAAATTAACTTTCTCTAAAATGTTTAGACCAGGTTCAGTTTACGAAGGGAACAGAAAAAATTAATACATTACTAGACTTACTGTATTTTTCCTACTTAATAAAACAGTTTTTTTCATTATGCCATCTTCAATAAGAAAGTTAGTTAACCACACTGCTGATGAGGTGAATAAATATATATATATACAATACATATGTAAATAAAACAGATATATAAATAATGTTGTTATGCGAGCAATAAAACTGGGATGAATGTAATAAGTCTAATATATAATATTGGCACTTCATTTCTCTAGAAAAACATTTTTTAAACTAGCTAGCAGTAGTATTGTATAAACACAAACCCCATTTTTTTTGCTCCTCCGCCGCTACCACCCCCCTATTCTTCCTTTTTCTCCCTGTTTTCGTGTTTTTCTTTACAGAAGTCACTGATGAAGAAACATTCGTTCGATGATGAACAGCATGACGATTTTCGTGGTCTTTCAACCTTTGAAAAGTAGAGTATGATTTTCCACACTGCAAACATATAAGGGAACTATCCCTAAGCACATCTTTTTCTGTGTCGTCGGTTGAATTTTTAGGCCCATTTTTGTCTAGTTCTTCTCCAGATGCTGCTGGTAAAGAAACTAGGAAGCCTGGCCTACTTGGCTGTACTTGATGTCCAAAAATAGAATACTTTGCAATCACTTCTGCTCCATTTCTTGCGTGAACACTCTTGCAATGTAGAAGATAACAAAATTTAGACGAAAAGGTCCTGCTACATAAAAGACATTCCCATTTACAGCTTTCCACTTTTACTCTCAGCATTATATTCACCTTATTGAAGATCCCACCTTATGCAGTCCATCTATCAAAAAATGGCGGCTGAACGTGAAAAATGTGAAAAAGAACCTCGCTCATTAACAGTCTGGTAACGAGCAAATCCTTTTGTTAAAGAATTCGGCAATTGACAAATTCGGTTCGGTTTCGGTCCTTTCCGCTCAGAACTGAGAAAAAACTCCCTGAGGCCTGCACAGCCTCAAAAATCTGGGATACTTAAAGATAGGAATATTTAAACATTCTAAATACAGTGTTTGCAAATACGACTTATAACATTTATAACTAAAATAAACAGATGTACTATGAACTATGGAGCAATTGTTGATGTAAATTGTCACATCTCGAAAATGGTTTTTAAATGTACCGGGTGTCCCATAAATAAGTAACAGCTTTGATCAAGGCTAGGGTGCCAGTTTCACTCAAATTTAGTCAAAACAATTTTTAAAATAGTTCTTGGTAGTCAACTTAAAAATTGGTACCAAGTTTGTTAATATTTATGCATCGAGAGTCGAGATATTAATTCTGAAAGTTCAAATTTATTCTCCAACCCCAAACCAAAGGTCTAGATTTTGGTATAAACTGTGTCTTTGGATATATTAAATCATTGCATCTTACGAAATGAATTTAATGGTTCTTGCAAACACACTCTGAAAAAATCCCAGAACTGAAAATTGATTGAACGAGTTATTTATGGATGCAGCCACTTTGAAGTGCCTTTTCATTTTTCCAAATTTTTATCAAAAATCTATCAAAATGAAATAACAATTTTAACTTTCAAAATATTTAGTCATGGAAAACTGATTTTAAACATTCATTTTGGAATCATTATGAACGTGTTTTCAGAAATACGGACGTGTTTTCAAAAACAAAGTATATAGTCTGGAACACCACCGTTATTCAGAAAATCCTACAGCACGATCCTTAAAAAGGCCAAAATCAAAATCTCTGGTTTTGAGTAGGAGGCAAATTTGAAAATAAAAGTTAATTATAAAGGATTGCCTAAAAAATATTTTTTGATGAATTTGAGCAATATTCTCAGCACTAGCTTTAATCAAACCTGTTACAATCTTTTGGGACACCCGGTATGTATTTCTTAGCAGTATTGGGCTTAAGATACATTTGAATAGCGTCATTCGTTGAATTGGGTCATTAATTAATTAAATCATTAAATACACGCTGTGCCATTAGAACAACCAATAACTTCAATACCGACTTGAGAGTTTGGCAGTACCCCGGCGGTTCTAAGTGCCTCGGCGTTTCTTGCCCCTGCGTTTCTTGCCCGGCTGAATTCCCCAGTAAAGATTTTGGGCTCAGACTGGAAAAAACGAGGGTCGTATAGGGGGGAGGTTCTTGTTCTCCTGTTCCCTGGCATAATTATCATTTGTTCCCTTGTTCCCTGAATGGGAAGCGTTTTCTTACTTTCATTCACGGCTGTACCGGTTTCTTTAACTTTTAACAGGCTATCGGAGCAACTTTTTAAAGAGTACCGGGGCAGAGTGGATGTACTGGGATACAATTTAATAATAAGCCGAAAGAGGGTTTCGTTTTTCATGTAGTAAAAATGATGAAAGTTGACAGAAATGAAACAAACAGACAGGGGTGCACATTAAAAAAATTATTGTGGGGTTGTCAATATGTTTGGGACCGAATTTTTGAAAAACTGGGACCGACTGTATTCCAGCTCCAGAAAAGTTTAGAT